>JAFBMS010000341.1:0-195049 GCA_019788955.1 Albula glossodonta
AGAGAGCACAGAGAGGGAGACAGAGAGAGGGAGAGGGAAAGAAAGGGAGAGCACAGAGACCAGGGAGAAAGAGAGAGAGAGAGGGAGAGGAAGAGAGAGGGAGAGCACAGAGAGGCAGAAAGAGAGAGAGAGAGGGAGAGCACAGAGAGGAAGAAAGAGAGAGGGAGAGGTACAGACGGATGTTATGGATCAGTAAAATTGTACTCTCAATACAGCAGGAAGAAAAATCAAACCTGGACCACTCTCCTGTAGTAGCAGTTTTTGTGCAGTAGTCCTTGTGAAGGCTCTGATGGTATAGAGGTAACTCGAGACATACAGCTGTACAGGGAGGAAGGAAATTTGTCTAGTGCAAATCTTTTTTCCTTATTAAATATATATGAATTTTGCTGTCATCTGCAGACATTCAGCATCATTTTAGTTTTGAGTCAGCAGATTCAGGTTTCATGTCTCATGTTTCAGTCCATTAACTTTACCTGCAAACGAGCTTTGAGCTGAGCGCAACCACTGTTACTGCCAGGCCACACATTCTGAGAAAAATTAGGAAATATTGCGGCCCTTTCCTGCAGTGACCTTCCACACACAGGTACAGTTGGCCACCAGACCTTTAGTTCATCCATTTTGTGGATTGTCAGCACGGTTCACGGCTCAGGAACCTTACCTTTGCCATGTGCGCTTTATGAGATTGACAGGGATCTGCTGGAGTGGTTTAACTGGACCTGCACTCAGAGTTACACACGCATTTCACCAGAGCCTGCACTCAGAGTTACACACACACATTTCACCAGAGCCTGCACTCAAGAGTTACACACACGCATTTCACCAGAGCCTGCACTCAGAGTTACACACACGCATTTCACCAGAGCCCGCACTCAAGAGTTACACATGCATTTCACCAGAGCCCGCACTCAGAGTTACACACACGCATTTCACCAGAGCCTGCACTCAGAGTTACACACACGCATTTCACCAGAGCCTGCACTCAGAGTTACACACGCATTTCACCAGAGCCTGCACTCAGAGTTACACACACGCATTTCACCAGAGCCTGCACTCAGAGTTACACACATGCATTTCACCAGAGCCTGCACTCAGAGTTACACACGCATTTCACCACAGCCTGCACTCAGAGTTACACATGCATTTCACCAGAGCCTGCCCTCAGAGTTACACACGCATTTCACCAGAGCCTGCACTCAGAGTTACACACACGCATTTCACCAGAGCCTGCACTCAGAGTTACACACACGCATTTCACCAGAGCCTGCACTCAGAGTTACACACGCATTTCACCACAGCCTGCACTCAGAGTTACACACACGCATTTCACCAGAACCTGCACTCAGAGTTACACATGCATTTCACCAGAGCCTGCACTCAGAGTTACACACGCGCATTTCACCAGAGCCTGCACTCAGAGTTACACACGCATTTCACCAGAGTCTGGGCGGAGCCATACGTGTTATGGGGTTCCACACTGCAGCCATGGGAACAATACACTAAAGCCAGCAACCAATAAGAGGCTGGGGACAGGAGTGCTGTGCTGCACACAGGCAGTTTGACTCCAGGCTGCTGAGGATAGTGAGGATGATGAGACAGCACAGGCACTGCAGCTGGACTTACTGACAGAGGAAGCTTTAAAAGTGAGGAGCTGCCAAATGCTTGCAGCTCGCCTGTTACCTCCGTCACCACTGCAGCTCCACAGCTGCAGGTACAGCAAGCCAACAGGAAGTGACACACTGCTAGGTGGGCAGGGTCAGGGGTCAGACGTCAGGGGATATGTCTGCCCCACGAGAAGCCATGGCCTGATCTAAGCACCATAGACTCCAACGAACAGCGCCGTCATCTACTGTGCGACCTGCCAGCCAGACTCCACACAGACACACATCGACAAACTTACAAGGGTATTTTCCTATAACTCCCCCCCCCAATTCACCTGCAGCAAGAACAAACCACTGCCATCTCTCAGAGAGAGAGAGAGAGAGAGAGTGGAGGGTGGGGCAGTACATAATCTCATACTCTAAGCCTGCACTGATTTTCGGGTGACTGTTTATGCTTTTCTTCTCTCCTTCTGTTATCTAAGCCTGGATCTGGGTCTCGCTGCTTAGGAAACGGATATGGCAGAAATAAAGGACAGAAGTGAAAGGTGCTGGAATAATGCAGCAAGCACACCTTATGATCAAACGATCTTAACGAGCTTAACATAACCCTGAGCCGCTTACGTAACAATGTGGAGCTCACCTCAGCGCAAACACCACTCTCACTGCTAAGCTTCCAGGGACAGCTCGACCGTCACACACACACAGCGCAAACACCACTCTCACTGCTAAGCTTCCAGGGACAGCACAACCGTCACACACACACAGCGCAAACACCACTCTCACTGCTAAGCTTCCAGGGACAGCTCGACCGTCACACACACACAGCGCAAACACCACTCTCACTGCTAAGCTTCCAGGGACAGCTCGACCGTCACACACACACAGCGCAAACACCACTCTCACTGCTAAGCTTCCAGGGACAGCACAACCGTCACACACACACAGCGCAAACACCACTCTCACTGCTAAGCTTCCAGGGACAGCACAACCGTCACACACACACAGCGCAAACACCACTCTCACTGCTAAGCTTCCAGGGACAGCACGACCGTCACAGACACACAGCGCAAACACCACTCTCACTGCTAAGCTTCCAGGGACAGCACAACCGTCACACACACACAGCGCAAACACCACTCTCACTGCTAAGCTTCCAGGGACAGCACGACCGTCACACACACACAGCGCAAACACCACTCTCACTGCTAAGCTTCCAGGGACAGCACGACCGTCACACACACACAGCGCAAACACCACTCTCACTGCTAAGCTTCCAGGGACAGCACGACCGTCACACACACACAGCGCAAACACCACTCTCACTGCTAAGCTTCCATGGACAGCACAACCGTCACACACACACAGCGCAAACACAACTCTCACTGCTAAGCTTCCAGGGACAGCACAACCGTCACACACACACAGCGCAAACACAACTCTCACTGCTAAGCTTCCAGGGACAGCACAACCGTCACACACACACAGCGCAAACACCACTCTCACTGCTAAGCTTCCAGGGACAGCACAACCGTCACACACACACAGCGCAAACACCACTCTCACTGCTAAGCTTCCAGGGACAGCACAACCGTCACACACACACAGCGCAAACACCACTCTCACTGCTAAGCTTCCAGGGACAGCACAACCGTCACACACACACAGCGCAAACACCACTCTCACTGCTAAGCTTCCAGGGACAGCACGACCGTCACACACACACAGCGCAAACACCACTCTCACTGCTAAGCTTACAGGGACAGCTCGACCGTCACACACACACAGCGCAAACACCACTCTCACTGCCACTTATTGTTCGCATAAGAAGACACAGTGACAGGTGCGTCACAATTCTCAAAGTTACAGATACAGTAGAAACAAAAAACAACAGAGACGCTGGGATAACATCAGAAGACTGGGAAAATTTGATATTAAATAAGGTTTACCGGTTACAGTAAAATAAGGCCTACCTGTTACATTAAAATTAGGTGTACCTGTTATATTAACATAACAAGTACCTGTTACATTAAAATAAGGCGTACCTATTATATTAAAATATCACGTACCTGTTATATTAAAATAATTGTTACATGTGAAATTACCTCCACAAGAATCCTACAATCAATAGCATATTGCTGAGACATAAACAATCAGGAACCTCGGCTGGCAAACTATACCCACAATAACACACTCTGAGGTTCTGCAGCACAGTGGCAGAAGCACAGATAGACCATCCACTATGCTTCTTACCTACAGGAGGTTCTGCAGCACGGTGGCAGAATCACAGATAGACCATCCACTGTGCTTCTTACCTACAGGAGTTCTGCAGCATGGTAGCAGAATCACAGATAGAGGAGTTCTGCTCGGTAACAGGAGGTTATGGTGCTGTATTACAGTACTTGGCCACACAGTAATAATGAATTTTAAGAAGCTGCATCAAACCCTGACCTTTGGACAGAAGACAAAACAGCACATGGGGTGTGCTTTAGGACACAGTGATGAGTACGTCACTGAGAGAGCCACAGCAGAGGAGGAGCTCAGCGATCAGGGCTAGTTGAGCTCAGGTGCAGTTTAAACAGGTGCTTGTCCATCTGCTGCAGAAACCCAGGGGGAGCTCCACTGACTGCTGATCCCTCCCACCAGCCATGGGGTGAGGTGTCTGGACGAGAAATGCCCAAGGGAGGGACGGCGAGGTGACCGAGGACACATGCCCAAGGAGAGATGGCGAGGTGACCGGAGCGCCGGCAGGATCGTTCTCAATGGAGTGTGAAGTGTAATGAGAGACAGAAGGGGGGAAGCAGGTGTCCTTGCTGCCTTGGACTTCAACCCCATGCATCATGATCTAAATTCTTCACATGCACAAGCCCAGGAACCTCAGAGCAAACTCATTTGCCAATGACATTTACATTTAACGTTTACATTCAGCCTTGAGCCTTTAGCGGCCACTCTTATCCAGGGAGACTTACACAGTTCACATTTCTGTTCATAACTACAATATTCCTGTGAAGTGAACAAAAGTAACACAATCGCCAATGAAGAGATTGTCTTTCAACTAAAAATTTATCATTTAAACTGGCATGAATTTCATCCACTTGGAAGAACACTGAAAATCAGGCTAAGGCTGACCAAACCAAGCCGCCACCCCATCGGCCAACCCCCCCCCCCCCCCCATCACCCCCCCGCCCCCCCCCCCCCCCCTCGGCACAGAGCTGGGCCTGGGCCCTAACGAGACCCTGATAAATCAGTGTTTCCTCAGTGTGTCCATCCACAAAGCTGAAGTCAGTCACTGCAAGCCAATCCACACCTGCAGCCATTGAGTCAGACAACACCAAAAGCATGAGCACTGGTGCACTGTGGGATAAGTACCAGCAGTGATCACAGCTGACACCCCAGCAGATACCCTCCCTGTCTTAAGCTCAGTGACCGGAGCTGACACCCCAGCAGATACCCTCCCTGTCTTAAGCTCAGTGACCGGAGCTGACACCCCAGCAGATACCCTCCCTGTCTTAAGCTCAGTGACCGGAGCTGACACCCCAGCATATACCCTCCCTGTCTTAAGCTCAGTGACCGGAGCTGACACCCCAGCATATACCCTCCCTGTCTTAAGCTCAGTGACCGGAGCTGACACCCCAGCAGATACCCTCCCTGTCTTAAGCTCAGTGACCGGAGCTGACACCCCAGCAGATACCCTCCCTGTCTTAAGCTCAGTGACCGGAGCTGACACCCCAGCATATACCCTCCCTGTCTTAAGCTCAGTGACCGGAGCTGACACCCCAGCAAATACCCTCCCTGTCTTAAGCTCAGTGACCGGAGCTGACACCCCAGCATATACCCTCCCTGTCTTAAGCTCAGTGACCGGAGCTGACACCCCAGCAGATACCCTCCCTGTCTTAAGCTCAGTGACCGGAGCTGACACCCCAGCATATACCCTCCCTGTCTTAAGCTCAGTGACCGGAGCTGACACCCCAGCATATACCCTCCCTGTCTTAAGCTCAGTGACCGGAGCTGACACCCCAGCATATACCCTCCCTGTCTTAAGCTCAGTGACCGGAGCTGACACCCCAGCATATACCCTCCCTGTCTTAAGCTCAGTGACCGGAGCTGACACCCCAGCACATACCCTCCCTGTCTTAAGCTCAGTGACCGGAGCTGACACCCCAGCATATACCCTCCCTGTCTTAAGCTCAGTGACCGGAGCTGACACCCCAGCATATACCCTCCCTGTCTTAAGCTCAGTGACCGGAGCTGACACCCCAGCATATACCCTCCCTGTCTTAAGCTCAGTGACCGGAGCTGACACCCCAGCATATACCCTCCCTGTCTTAAGCTCAGTGACCGGAGCTGACACCCCAGCAGATACCCTCCCTGTCTTAAGCTCAGTGACCGGAGCTGACACCCCAGCAGATACCCTCCCTGTCTTAAGCTCAGTGACCGGAGCTGACACCCCAGCAGATACCCTCCCTGTCTTAAGCTCAGTGACCGGAGCTGACACCCCAGCAGATACCCTCCCTGTCTTAAGCTCAGTGACCGGAGCTGACACCCCAGCAGATACCCTCCCTGTCTTAAGCTCAGTGACCGGAGCTGACACCCCAGCATATACCCTCCCTGTCTTAAGCTCAGTGACCGGAGCTGACACCCCAGCATATACCCTCCCTGTCTTAAGCTCAGCCCTGAGGCTGCAAAATCAGTTCCTACAGCAAGCACAACAGAGCTACAATTCAGGACACTGCAGTGACTGCCAGAAAAAAACCCTGTTAGCTTCTCTGCCTCCAACACATCCAGCCTGAATCACACGCTGTCTCCCAGGGTAGAGGCATGCTTCTCTCTCTTGTTCCCAGATATTTCTCTTTCGTCTATAATGGGTCATAATCTAACCTGTTCACCCACTAAAACTGAGAAACCCTCAGAGCTACCTCATTTTCCACAGACATTTACATTTAGCCTTTAGAAGCCGGTCTGATCAGCAGCAACTTACACAGTTTGTATATAATACAGTTAAATAGCTGGCGGCCGACAGGCCATTATATGAAAGGGCAGGTTCAGTGTTTGCAGTGAGGGGTAAGGGGCCGGGCTTACCTTCTCGTAGGGGTCAGAGTCATAGTTGAGGCCGATGCCGCAATCGTCTGTAATCTCTGACAGATCCTCATCATCAAACTCCTCCAGGCTGATGTCATGGGAGGGCCTGGGGGACAGAGGGGAGGGGGTCAGGCATGGCTGGAGCTCTCAAACCCACATGAACCAATAACCCAGCACCCACACTGACCACTAACTCAGATCTAGAGGCTACACTCTTTCACTCCGAGTAGTTACACAATTCACACAAAAACACTGCAGGTTTGTACAGTAAAGGCAGATTAGATACAATGCTATACACACACACACACACACACACAGACACACACACATACAAACACAACCATGCATTTGCACTTCCATGCACACACACATACACTCACACACACATGTCCACACACAGCTGTCCTTATACACATGCTAAAGGCTCTCTGCTGCCAGGGTAATGAAGCTTTACCATAACATCAGCTACAGAGCAATTAGCTCTGATTGAAGGGAACCTGGGGCATCTGTCCCATTAATTATAACTAATTAAGCAAGCAATCGCTCATTAAAATGTGCATCTAACTGAATTGGGAAATTAATACATTTAATAACACATTAACACATTAGTCTATTACTAAATCTGAGAAAGCAATTGAAAAAACTGAGTGGAAGGCTGATGGTTGGTACAGAGCAGGTAAACACAGACAGAAACTAAAAGTTAAGGCAGACCCACCAGCAGGGACTGCCATGGCCCATGTTCTGTGAGTTTTACATACGCAGGCATATCTGCATGTGTGCAGTACATCTGGCCAGCACAGCCTTTACCTTCACCTGCAGTGGCTTTGCAGGTATAATCGACATGTTTCCAGAGTAAACGGGGCCAGGCGGGATGGCTGCCTGATCATGGCTGACCTTGGTGAGTGTTTACACTCTGTTACTGCGCTGCTTATCTAATGTACTACTGTTCATTCCCTCATTCCCACAACACTGACACAGATAACACTGTTATTTTACACATTATTTTACATTTTTGCACTAAATACTCACTGTAATGTTTATCAACTGCTTTGCTCTGAATATAAACAGAAAACCGTGGGGCGGGATATCCATGTCTAGAAGCCACCTTTACATTTTCAGGAGAATAAAAAACTATTTGCATGTGTGCAATAATGTTTTCACAAGTGCTAATATTACATATTCAAACGGCATCTGCTGCTCTGCAAAAGATGAGGTAACCTCTTGGTGTCCTGATCACTGTCTGGCATTACTGGAGATTCCAGCCATACTGAGGACCCATTTGGATCCAGATTAAATGTTTAATTCTACATGTTCCTTTCCCATTTTTTCAGAAAGAAACCTCCAAAATTCACAGATAATAATGACAGCCAAACAAAGAGCAGTTTGACTGTGATTTAGGCAAGAGCACAGAGAGCTCACAGCCCCAAAGGCCATAAGTACAGGCCCCAGTCCTCACCTTCACAAACTCCACAGCCACGTTAGCCAGTGAAGATTTAACAGACTGGACAGCCATGATCTGTTTCAGTATGTATAGCATTCTACAATTCTATTCTTTTCACCAGTAACCAGCTATGGAAGGGAAAGGCAATGACACAGGAAGTGATACAGTGACACAGGAAGTGAATGGCAGTGAGGGTTTTATGAATGAAACATGGCACACCAGGACTTTCCCCTCCCTGGGCATGTGCTGAAATAAAGGATTTGATGGTACACCCAAAACTACTGCTGATGCTAATGGAAATTCAATCGGTGGAATGCTTGTGAAAAGGTGTGTTGGAAAGCTGTGCTGACTTTACATTTTTCCTGTATTTATACCTGGATGCAGTTCAAACCAATCGGGTTTCAGAATGCAAAGCTTATTATCACCAATCATGAGCCATCATTTAATCTTTTTGAGTTAGAAAGAGCAAAATGCAGCTCAGTTTCATACTGGGGTAATTAAAGATCAGAAGAGTTTAGCGCGAACGGTCTGTGCTAACGGTCTGCAGTGTGTGCTGCCGATGGCTGCCAGCGCTGCTGCGTCTGTACTGTGGGATGTGTGAACTTCAGCTCACTCACACACTTCACTCACATCAGCACTTTCACTCTACCACACGGCTATGCTCAAACTACCCCACAGTATTTGCATCCAGTCAGCTGATCTGTCCAACAGCCTGCAACATCTCACTAGCACTACACCGCGCCTCTAGCAGTTAGCATGAAGTTCTCAACAGCACTAAACATCCCGGCAGCACACGTACAATGGACAGAAAAAAAGTAAAACTAATGTAATAACATTAAACCACCATGTGTATCCAGGATATGTGCCATGGAATAGTCTACCAGCCACTGGAGGAACACAAAACCATTGTTCCACAACTACACCAGTCAGCCCACACTTTGGATAAATGCATGATTGTACTGGGATCAGGTGACTAAGGAGGCCATGACACATGGATGATGTCAGCGTCATTCCTCAGACCACTGGGTGACTGCACGTGCTCAGTGAGGGGGGTAGTGGCACACTGAGACACAGGCTGAGGACCACTAAACATCACCCTGCCCTGCAAGCTGTGAGAATGCAGCCACACCATTACAGAGCAACCAGAATCCTCCACTGATACAACACAGCTTTGCTTTCATTTTTTATTCACTGTGTGCACACCGTGGGCTCAGCCACTGGAGGAACACTGACTCAGCAACTCTGCACCCGGAGGAAGACTGACTCAGTGACTCTGCCCCTGGAGGAACGCTGACTCAGCAACTATACCACTGGAGGAACACTGACTCAGCGACTATGCCACTGGAGGAACGCTGACTCAGCAACTATACCCCTGGAGGAACACTGACTCAGCAACTATACCACTGGAGGAACACTGACTCAGCGACTCTGCCCCTGGAGGAAGGCTGACTCAGTGACTATACCACTGTAGGAGTGTTGACTCAGCGACTCTGCCCCTGGAGGAAAGCTGACTCAGCGACTATAACACTGGGGGAACGCTGGATCAGTAACTCTGCCCCTGGAGGAGCGCTGGGGCAGTGTGAACCCACAGCTGCACCGTGAACATGCGCCACCCCCAGTCTGAACAATTTCATCAACACATTACCGTGCAATATGGGGTACAGCTTCATTACATTACATTACATTACAAAGCTTCAACATTAAAGCAGCAGAGCTGCTCTGACCCTGCACATGGAGGCCATCTTTACTAATCAGCAGAAACCAAACATGAGAGCAGACAGCAGACAACTCACTGAAATCTTTCATTCATCAGGACAAAGGCCTCCACATTTACAAGGCCTCATTCTGAGCTACCTGTGATTCTGCCTGTGTATGACACTTCTTCTCATTTCAACAGTGGAAGCACTGATAGATTTTTACTCAGTTGGTCTACTTTAAACTGTAACCTAAAGATTCTGCTTGAAAAGATTAAGTGTGACACCTCATGTTATCCATTTAATTTCTCATTTACATTATGCCTCCCACAGAGCTATGCATTTCAAACAGGGTGCTTTTCAATATCAGAAATGACTGAAGGAAAATCACATGCGCCAGACCAGATGCATCCTGCCTGGCGATCCACTCAAGAAACTCATGATTATGAAACTCCTATCCACTGCTCAGAGTTACGCACTGCTCAGAGTTATGCACTGCTCAGAGTTACACACAGCTCAGTGTTACGCACTGCTATTTCAATCATATTTTGAGATATTAAAAGTGAGTCAATAAATATGCACACATACATTAGAGAGACAGTGGGGGGGACAAGTCTGTAACACAAAAAGGGGCTCTGAGCTTCATGCTGATATTCCTTAAATAAATATTTTAATGTAAGATTATGAAATTACTGCAATAACATTGATAAGATACCCCAAGGGTGATGAGATAACACTGACTTTGGAGGGCATTCACTCTGTATCCTCTGGCCTTTCCGTTCCTTATCTCCTGTGGCCACACGACTGACCAACGCTGTTTCTGTTCGTGGACCAGCTCCTGATTCATTTCAAACCACACGCCCCAGTGTTCACACAGCAAGGACATTCAGCTTCAAAAGGACATTTTTCAAAGGAATAATGTTTTCTCCATGAGTGCTGCAAGTTCACCTATAAGTGTGGCATCGTCTTTCTTCCATATTTATAAGGGCCATTTTATGGACCAGTTATTAATTACAATATGATCATTTGTTTTTATCATTGTGGCATGACTTTAAATAATCAAATCAGAGCTGTACATTTTCATAATCTGCTATCACGAAGCGAAAGGCAGTGAAACAATCATGACAATAGTGCTGCTGTTGTAAATTATTTCAATTCCAGTTCAGTAAACATGTAACACATCTACAGTCCAGACGTCTAGAGATACAGAGTAAACATATTTGGCCGTTGTTCTCACTAAAGGCACTGATTATCAGAGTTCCTTGAAAACACATGCATGGAATCAGGCGGTTTGGAAGCATAAGTGCAAGACTCATTTGCTCATTTTCAGCTATACTCCATCAGCCCATCAGCCATTTGCACTACAGCCAATCCAGGGGATTGGAGCCTATCCCAGCAGTCTTTGGGAAACTAGACAGGTTGTCAGGCCATCGCAGGGCCAGACAGATAAACACCCACTGACCTATGGACAATTTAGCAACTCCAGTTCATTTAAACTGCATGTCTGGACTTTAGGAGGGAAGCAGAGAAAACTGCATAAACATGTGACATTCAAACTCCACACAGGAAGGGCCATTCAGGGTGGGAATAAAACCTGGACCCTCTGAGTTGTGAGGCCACAGTAAAAACCACCGAGCCACCGTTCTGCCCTCCGACATGCTCAACACTTACTCTTGTGTATGTAAATTTCTCAGCCCCAACCCTTAATGGAGCCTGCTCAGATACAGCTCAGTGTTTACAGCCAGAGTGAGAGCGCCCCTGCACTCACAACATTACTATGTGACACAATGTCCCAGAGTGAGAGTGCCCCTGCACTCACAACATTACTATGTGACACAATGTCCCAGAGTGAGAGTAACCCTGCACTCACAACATTACTATGTGACACAATGTCCCAGAGTGAGAGTGCCCATGCACTCACAACATTACTATGTGACACAATGTCCCAGAGTGAGAGTAACCCTGCACTCACAACATTACTATGTGACACAATGTCCCAGAGTGAGAGTGCCCCTGCACTCACAACATTACTATGTGACACAACGTCCCAGAGTGAGAGTAACCCTGCACTCACAACAATACTATGTGACACAATGTCCCAGAGTGAGAGTGCCCCTGCACTCACAACATTACTATGTGACACAATGTCCCAGAGTGAGAGTGCCCCTGCACTCACAACATTACTATGTGACACAACGTCCCAGAGTGAGAGTAACCCTGCACTCACAACATTACTATGTGACACAATGTCCCAGAGTGAGAGTAACCCTGCACTCACAACATTACTATGTGACACAATGTCCCAGAGTGAGAGTAACCCTGCACTCACAACATTACTATGTGACACAATGTCCCAGAGTGAGAGTAACCCTGCACTCACAACATTACTATGTGACACAATGTCCCAGAGTGAGAGTAACCCTGCACTCACAACATTACTATGTGACACAATGTCCCAGAGTGAGAGTAACCCTGCACTCACAACATTACTATGTGACACAATGTCCCAGAAAGAGAGTGCCCCTGCACTCACAACATTACTATGTGACACAATGTCCCAGAGTGAGAGTAACCCTGCACTCACAACATTACTATGTGACACAATGTCCCAGAGTGAGAGTAACCCTGCACTCACAACATTACTATGTGACACAATGTCCCAGAGTGAGAGTGCCCCTGCACTCACAACATTACTATGTGACACAATGTCCCAGAGTGAGAGTGCCCCTGCACTCACAACATTACTATGTGACACAATGTCCCAGAGTGAGAGTAACCCTGCACTCACAACATTACTATGTGACACAATGTCCCAGAGTGAGAGTAACCCTGCACTCACAACATTACTATGTGACACAATGTCCCAGAGTGAGAGTGCCCCTGCACTCACAACATTACTATGTGACACAATGTCCCAGAGTGAGAGTAACCCTGCACTCACAACATTACTATGTGACACAATGTCCCAGAGTGAGAGTAACCCTGCACTCACAACATTACTATGTGACACAATGTCCCAGAGTGAGAGTGCCCCTGCACTCACAACATTACTATGTGACACAATGTCCCAGAGTGAGAGTAACCCTGCACTCACAACATTACTATGTGACACAATGTCCCAGAGTGAGAGTAACCCTGCACTCACAACATTACTATGTGACACAATGTCCCAGAGTGAGAGTAACCCTGCACTCACAACATTACTATGTGACACAATGTCCCAGAGTGAGAGTGCCCCTGCACTCACAACATTACTATGTGACACAATGTCCCAGAGTGAGAGTAACCCTGCACTCACAACATTACTATGTGACACAATGTCCCAGAGTGAGAGTGCCCCTGCACTCACAACATTACTATGTGACACAATGTCCCAGAGTGTGAGTGCCCCTGCACTCACAACATTACTATGTGACACAACGTCCCAGAGTGAGAGTAACCCTGCACTCACAACAATACTATGTGACACAACGTCCCAGAGTGAGAGTGCCCCTGCACTCACAACATTACTATGTGACACAATGTCCCAGAGTGAGAGTGCCCCTGCACTCACAACATTACTATGTGACACAATGTCGCAGAGTGAGAGTAACCCTGCACTCACAACAATACTATGTGACACAATGTCCCAGAGTGAGAGTGCCCCTGCACTCACAACATTACTATGTGACACAATGTCCCAGAGTGAGAGTGCCCCTGCACTCACAACATTACTATGTGACACAGATAAACACCCACTGAGATGTAAATTTAGCACTCCAACATTTACTATGTCTGGACTTGTAGGAGGGAAGCAGAGAAAACTGCATAAACATGTGACATTCAAACTCCACACAGGAAGGGCCATTCAGGGTGGGAATAAAACCTGGACCCTCTGAGCTTGTGACCACAGTAAAAACCACCGAGCCACCGTTCTGCCCTCCGACATGCTCAACACTTACTCTTGTGTATGTAAATTTCTCAGCCCCAACCCTTAATGGAGCCTGCTCAGATACAGCTCAGTGTTTACAGCCAGAGTGAGAGCGCCCCTGCACTCACAACATTACTATGTGACACAATGTCCCAGAGTGAGAGTGCCCATGCACTCACAACATTACTATGTGACACAATGTCCCAGAGTGAGAGTGCCCATGCACTCACAACATTACTATGTGACACAATGTCCCAGAGTGAGAGTAACCCGGCACTCACAACATTACTATGTGACACAATGTCCCAGAGTGAGAGTGCCCTGCACTCACAACATTACTATGTGACACAATGTCCCAGAGTGAGAGTAACCCTGCACTCACAACATTACTATGTGACACAATGTCCCAGAGTGAGAGTAACCCTGCACTCACAACATTACTATGTGACACAATGTCCCAGAGTGAGAGTAACCCTGCACTCACAACATTACTATGTGACACAATGTCCCAGAGTGAGAGTAACCCTGCACTCACAACATTACTATGTGACACAATGTCCCAGAGTGAGAGTAACCCTGCACTCACAACATTACTATGTGACACAATGTCCCAGAGTGAGAGTAACCCTGCACTCACAACATTACTATGTGACACAATGTCCCAGAGTGAGAGTAACCCTGCACTCACAACATTACTATGTGACACAATGTCCCAGAGTGAGAGTAACCCTGCACTCACAACATTACTATGTGACACAATGTCCCAGAGTGAGAGTAACCCTGCACTCACAACATTACTATGTGACACAATGTCCCAGAGTGAGAGTAACCCTGCACTCACAACATTACTATGTGACACAATGTCCCAGAGTGAGAGTAACCCTGCACTCACAACATTACTATGTGACACAATGTCCCAGAGTGAGAGTAACCCTGCACTCACAACATTACTATGTGACACAATGTCCCAGAGTGAGAGTAACCCTGCACTCACAACATTACTATGTGACACAATGTCCCAGAGTGAGAGTAACCCTGCACTCACAACATTACTATGTGACACAATGTCCCAGAGTGAGAGTAACCCTGCACTCACAACATTACTATGTGACACAATGTCCCAGAGTGAGAGTAACCCTGCACTCACAACATTACTATGTGACACAATGTCCCAGAGTGAGAGTAACCCTGCACTCACAACATTACTATGTGACACAATGTCCCAGAGTGAGAGTAACCCTGCACTCACAACATTACTATGTGACACAATGTCCCAGAGTGAGAGTAACCCTGCACTCACAACATTACTATGTGACACAATGTCCCAGAGTGAGAGTAACCCTGCACTCACAACATTACTATGTGACACAATGTCCCAGAGTGAGAGTAACCCTGCACTCACAACATTACTATGTGACACAATGTCCCAGAGTGAG
Organism: Albula glossodonta; assembly: GCA_019788955.1. Lineage (NCBI taxonomy): Eukaryota > Metazoa > Chordata > Actinopteri > Albuliformes > Albulidae > Albula > Albula glossodonta. The sequence continues at coordinate 15,156 of JAFBMS010000341.1, forward strand.
AGTAACCCTGCACTCACAACATTACTATGTGACACAATGTCCCAGAGTGAGAGTAACCCTGCACTCACAACATTACTATGTGACACAATGTCCTGTTATATAACAGTACACTGTCAAAGAGTTTCCTCTGATTAAGTTTTTTCCACTGATCTGAATCCCTATCAGAGGTTATCTGGTGGAGTGGGCAGCTGTACAGACGATTCTGTGTGGTTATCGGACAGGGAGGGTGCACAGCTCTGCACTGTTAGCTCTGCTGCATGCAGGTGCCTGGTGGCAGCCAATGGAAGCCGTTGTGTGCTGGAAGGTGCAGATTGGGGCCTGGAGCAGGAGATTGGAGCTGATAAGAGCCCATAGCCCAGTGTATATAAGGGCCCGTGGGTGCTGGGGCCCCGTATCCAGCACAGCTGATCGGCCCTGCAGGAACCATGAAGTGGTTTTTTGTGCTTTTGGCGTGCGCTGCACTCTCTGAGGGACTCCACAGGTCAGAAATCCTTTCCATTTACCTCTGTTTCATGCTGTATTCCTCTTATCTCTCTTTTTCTCTGTCCTCCTCTCTTTCACCTTCTAATGACTCAGAGTGGCACGGTGCTTTGCAACTAGGGGGCTTGCCAGTTTGAATCTGAGACACAGGCTTGTTGTTAACTGAAACAAGTTCTCAGCTACATGAATTTCAATTATAAAATGCTAAAATATTAGTCATTGAGAATGCTGTAACCAAATAAGGAACCATAAAAAGTAAAGGGATAAAAAGTGCTTATTCAAGTAATAGAAATAAACCAGCCCATATAATTTTCATAGCTGCCATGGTCAAGGATGCATCAAAGAAAAACCTTGATATCAAACACTGAACGGGACTTTTCCCTGTTTATGAATGCTTTATTACACTCCTTAATGAAGCATAGCTATGTTAAACACAGAGCTTCTCTGATCCACCCACAGAAACCAGCTTTAATCCACATCACTCACCAAACATGGAGAGAATATTTATGAAGCTCACTTCTAAAGCTATGTGTTTAACTGGGTTTGCAAATGTTTATAATTTCATTTATACATTTCAACTATGAATACATTTTCATTGTAATTTAACATAAATGAAAGCTGATGCATGCTAAATGGTGGTTAAGGCATGGAATGTGAACACGTGGAGAAAGCTGTTAAAGGCAAAGAGCAGAGCTCCACTTCACTTTACTGACCCAGCCACTACACAAGAGCAGGACCTCCTCGGGCATACACACACACAGACACAGATACTCGCACGCATGCACGCACACGCACACACACACATGCACGCACACACGCACGCACCCACACACGCGCACACACACACACGCATACACTTACACACACACACACACACACACAGAGGAGATATGAGCCAAAAACATAGAGTGGGAGAGTAAAGTCTCTGCTCTGTCCCTTGCAGAGTCCCCCTGAACAGGTTCAAGTCCATCCGGCAACAGCTGAGGGAGAAAGGGATCCACCTGCCCTACACTGACCCCGCCCTGAAATACTTCCCCCACAACTCCTATGCCTCCAGCGGTGTGGAGCCAATCAACAACTATGCTGATGTAAGCCCCTCCCACCTCAGAGCTAGGGCATCTGGGGGTCATCTTAGCTGATAACTCACTGAAGGCTCTGTGTATGTGTGTGTGTGTGTGTGTTTGTGCGTGTCCATCTGTCCTCTCCACAGACCACCTACTATGGAGCGATCAGCATCGGGACTCCTCCCCAGTCCTTCCAGGTGCTGTTTGACACCGGCTCCTCTAACCTGTGGGTGGACTCAGTGTACTGCAGCACCCAGGCCTGCTGTGAGTCTGTCAGCCAGGGCCTGCCATATAAAACAGCATCTACAAACTTCCACAACAACTCCTACACAACATCTACACTACAAACCTCCAAAACTCCTACACAACATCTACAAACCTCCACAACTCCTACACAGCTCATTCACAACATCTACCAACCTCCATACTAACCCCTAGAGAGTAATATAAGGAAATTATAATATGAAGGAAAATAGAAAGGATATCACAAACTTAGCCTGTGTTCAAGCACAACTAACAGGCCTGAGTTCTGAGTGCACTGCTGGATCTGACTCTTTGTTTCCAGACTCTCACACCCGGTTCAACCCTCAGCAGTCCTCCACATTCTCTGGCAGCAGGCAGTCCATCTACCTGCCTTATGGAGCGGGCAGTCTGTACGCCGTCCTTGGCTACGACACGGTCAACGTGAGTCAGCACTTCACATTTCAGCAACCAGATCCCCCGTCCTCACTGCCGCAGCGCACCACCAAACCTACCTCCCAGCAGAGCCTCACTCTCATGTCATCAAAAGCAGCAGTAAAACCTGCTTTTGTAAAGGTTTGTATATGTGGGTGATCCATGCTCTTGTGTGACTCGGCTCCAGGTTGCTGGTATCACCGTCACTAACCAGGAGTTCGGCCTGAGCACCCAGGAGCCCAGCCAGCCCTTCGGGTCTGCCGTGTTCGATGGAATCCTGGGTCTGGCATACCCTCCCCTCGCCAGCGGGGGCGCCACACCTGTGATGGACATGATGATGCAGGAGAATCTTCTTCAGTACAACCTGTTTGCCTTCTACCTGTCCAGGTATGAACAGTGCTCCCTTTAGCCAAGTAGGTAAAGGGAACACTGGTAGCCAGGTGGGTAGTTAGGTAGGTCACTTTAGGTTGCTGTGAGCTGTGCACCTAAACCAAGAGCACAGGCTAAACAAGCACCTAAACCAAGAGCACAGGTTAAGTTAGAGTCCCTATTGACATGCTTCCCCAGGTCATCTCTGTTAACCTAACCAGGTTCAGTAAAAGAAAAATAAAAGCATGGAATTGCTTGAGCAACAGATACAAAGTAGGAGAAGATGTATAGGTGCCCAAATGTGTGTGTCTGTATGTTTGTGTGCGACAGGGATGCGCAGCAGGGCAGTGAGCTGACGTTCGGAGGAGTCGATAACACCAAGTACCAGGGCCAGATCCACTGGACTCCGGTCACCTCAGAAACCTACTGGCAGATCGGCATTGACGGGTATGGCTTTTTTACTCATGCCTGTGGTGCTTACGGGCTAATGGGCACTCAGCCTCACACACAATTATGCCTATGGCGCTAACAGGCAAACAGGCTCTCATCCTCACACACAGACATGCCTATGGCGCTAACAAGCTAACAGGCATTCAGCCTCATGCACAGACATGCCTATGGCACTAACAGGCTAACAGGCACTAAGCCTCACACACAGGCATGCGCTCTGCTCAGAAACCTGAACTTACTCCACCAGCGCCACCTAGACTTCAGCAGGACCACAACAGAGGAGTGAACGTGGTTATCAGCCACTTTATCAGAGATCTCAAAGACAAGCAGCTTTTCAGAGGTGAAATCAGCACACTGTCAGCCTGACTGGGGTGCTGTTTAATTCAGCACATTTTTGAGGTCTGTGATTAGGCTGTTGTTTAATTCAGCACATTGTTGAGGTGTCCCATTGGCTTGTTGTGCTCCTGCAGGTTCTCAGTGAATAACCAGGAAACGGGCTGGTGTAGCCAGGGCTGCCAGGCCATTGTGGACACAGGCACCTCCATGCTCACCTGCCCCCAGCAGTTCCTGGGCTACCTGATGCGTGGCATTGGAGCTCAACAGAGCCAGTATGGAGAGGTAATACAGCACCAGGAGTACAAACCTGCTAATCAGCATGCTAACAGCACGAGGAGTATAAACCTGCTAATTAGCATGCTAAAAGCAACAGGAGTACAAACTTGCTAATTAGCATGCTAACAGCACCAGGGATACAAACCTGCTAATCAGCATGCTTACAGCTCCAGGTGTACAAACTTGCTAATTATTGTGCTAACAGCACCAGGAGTACAATTTTGCTAATTAGCGTGCTGAAAGCACCAGGAATATAAACCTGTATTTCAGTTTCATTATTGATATTCCTCTTCGTATTCATTACTGACATATGCATCTCTGAAGAGTTACAGGAATTTCACATAACTCATAAGAAAGGCTCCATGTGGATCTTCAGGCCATTTGACCCAGACAGGACTGAGAAAAAACCCAATTCAAATTTTCCATTACCAGGAACCATTACTGGCACTATTAACGGGGACAAATTCACTTGACATGCTTTTACCCATAATACAATTTTCTTGCCATTGTGATGTAACCTGTCGACATTTTTAGCAATGGGAAAAACATCCAAGAATGGTTCTTCATGAAGTCCCGTTTCTCATACACAGAGGAGCATGCTTTATAACACGACCATCCACTGACCTTCAACTGCAGTACATGCAGTTGCCTGCTGTAATCGTTAAGTACATCCTTATGTTCTGTTCCAGTATATAAAGGGCCAGCAAATACGCTAATGCCCATATCCTCTGTTCCAGTACATGGTTGACTGCAGCCAGATGAACAACCTGCCCACCCTCTACTTCAACATCAATGGAGTGAACCTTCCTCTCCCTCCTTCTGCCTACATCATGGTGGTGAGTTCTCTCTTACAGAGGTTAGAAAGTGCCATTTCATATGCATTCTATGGGGTATGAGCTGTACAAACTGAAAATGCTTCCCATGACCTTTCACCAGAAACAGAGTTTCAAAAATATATACTGTGATATTATTGTAAGCTTGCCTTTTTCCCACGATGTTCTTCCTCCTTTTGTTTCTATAGCAAAACCAGGGTGGGTACCAGTACTGCATGGTGGGCATCTCCCCCACGTACCTGCCCTCTCAGAATGGCCAGCCCCTGTGGATTCTGGGAGATGTATTCCTGAGGGAGTACTACTCTGTGTATGACCGCGCCAACAATAATGTGGGATTTGCCACCGCAGTCTAAAATTGATGCATTCGGAACTACAGCTAACGTGCTAACAACCAAACCCACCACCTCCCTGACCACTGATCTGTTCTGACCTGAAGCTAACACTCCAGCAACCAGGACCACAGACACAGGCCTGTCACAAGCTGTCCTCATGTGGAACAGTGTCAAATGTAACAGCCCACTAAATCTGCCATAAAAACACAATTATCATAAATGAACTCAATCAAGCTGCCCTCTGTACTGTATTTTTGGCATTTACTGTAGTAGAATTTGGGTCGATTAAATTCAAGTTACAGTGTCTTGTTGTGTTTTGATCATGAAATAACTTCAGTATTTCCAGCCAATTTTCAGAAACCAGACAAGCACTGACATGAAGACACATCAGTAGATTTTTATTTTTCTTAATTCTGAACAAAATGTGACCCATTAAACCATATGAGGAGCTGCTTTAGCACAGCTGAGTGGCATCATCCAAAGCTAAAGCCGATTACCAGCTATAGACCTTTCACGAATACCAAACACCATGTGAATTTCCGTGGTGATGGCTATCTCTTGGCACACAGGGGAGGACAAAGTGTCCTTGAGCCAATCATAGAATTCATAGTGCTCATCAATTCAGAATACGACTGCAATAAACATTTCCTGTGCTCGTTCAGACCACAATTCCACAAAGGTCACTGGAGGGCAACATTACCTAATGGCAGAGAACATTTGAGGAAAACTAATATTTCAAAAATATGCCCTCCTAACTGATTAGCTTCATGGTACTTTTATGGGTTCAAACACTCCCTTTGAACAGGGTATGAAAACACTTTCATTCATATTCCACATATCCAAAGTGCAGCCATGAGAAGTGTGCTCAACAACTCTGAATGATAACAGGCCAGCAATACAAACAGACTGGGTCAAACATCCACACGTGTGGGCATACGCACTCACACACACACACACACACACACACACAGACATACATACACAGACATACACACACACACACACACACACACACAATATACAATGGGGTGCACAATGGCTTTTCAGACCCAACTATTTCTCTTCACATCAGAAGCTCCCTCTGGCACCCTAAACAGTATAAATACCTAAATTACCCAGTGTCCTTTGCAGCAGCCATGGAGCTAATCACCACACAGCTTGCATCTCATGTATTTGAGCGCCTTGGTTTTTCACTGCAAACACTGTCAATATGTCCATGTCACTTGTGAACATAAGAGAGGTTATGTTCAGTTGTCTGAAGTCTGCAACAAGAACCTCTCAGTATGGAACACACACTGTGAAAGCTGGCCAGTATCTGCTGTCAGATACGCAGAGCTCTCAAAGGGAGCTCTGCCCCAGTGGAATCCACACCTTTCACACTGTGTATCTGGGAACAGAAGCCAGTCAATCTTCTGGAAACTTCTCAAACTGTCTCACCTTCCTAAAGAGCAGCTTCTCTCTTCCTGTTATCTGTCTCTATGTTAATGCATAGAACACTGAAGCAGAAAAAACCTCTTGTTTCTCCCTCATGGTAAACAGGAAGCATGGTCTGACAGACTGTATTCTACATCTTGGTGCAGAGAGCAGGATGTCTGCATCTCAGCTCTGTGGACAGAACTGTGTGATGAACACGGTTTAAACTGGGACAGAGCCCTGGGTCAGACCCTGCCCATGAACAGGTGTGCCTGTGGCAGTCACAGCAGGTGAGCCACTGTACAGTTAGACTGGCTGCTAACTACAGCATCATTGCATCCCGAGTCTGGGACTCTTCACCAAAACCCACGGAGCAGAAAAACCCACTGAACCTTTCCTCAACCTCCCACACACACACACACACACACACACACACACACGCATGCACACACATACAGACACACACACATAGACAGAGACACACACAGTCATACACACACACTCACACTGAGTAGTCCAGCAGAGGGAGGTTCAGGTGGTCTGACTTGCACTTATAGGTCTGTCCGGACGCCCTGCTTTGTTGTGATGTGCACAAAGCTCACAGTGGAGTGTGCATAATTAATGGGGACTGGGGAAGCCCATCTACTGCCTGAGAGTCAGACTGGATCCCCAATTACACACGTGGCCAGCTCATGCATATGCATCAGCCCCATCTCTGCAGCAGCCAATCACTGAGCGAGCACTCGCATGTCATCTCCATATCTGTCCAGAGCAGCGGGGCATCCTGTGCAGGCCATTGGACTCATTAGGAGTGAGAATGGGCTGGATCTCCCACTTCGGCTTCTTGGGGAAAGCTGTCCGTTTCACCAGAGATCCAGAGCAAGCCAAACAGGGAGAGTCACATTCCACATAATGCAGAATCTCTTCAGCCCGTGCCCTGTTGCTATGGCAGCTGAGCACATTTAAGGAAAGCACACAGGAGGCACCAATAAGCAGGAGGGACTCTGGTCACTGCAGGCTCTGATAGGCCCCAAATCAGCTGACCTCACTCATTCTTGCTTATGCTATTGGCTGTTATTGCACTGGGTGGGTGCCCCTCTGTGCTCTGTGTTTTTAGATCAGTCTGTACAATGCTGTGCTGTGACTGATTGCAATCATCACTGCCTGGAGTCAATACCCCCACACTGACACCACCCATCAGACCGGGCTCTCTCCAGCGCCGCGCGTCCTGCCTGTGGGAGCGCAGTAAAAGCAGCGCCAGTGTGGATGGAATGTTCCAGGCCTCTGACAGGCATCCAGTTAGTTGGTAAAGAAGCGTTTGCATTTGACAGGCGAGGAAAAGACTGAGCCAGTGCTGTCATTACTGCTTACATTCAGCACGAAGCTCAGATCTCCATTTGCTTCACAGACACCAGAGAGGGCTGTCAGCAGAGCTGTGCTGATCATGCAGCGTCCATCACAGAGAGGACTGCTCCTCTAAAGCCTGCTCTCCTGAACCCTGCTCCTCTAAAGCCTGCTCTCATCAGGCCTGCTCCACTACAGCTTGCTCCTCTAAAGCCTGCTCTTCTGAAACCTGCTCCTCCAAAGCCTACTCTCATCAAGCCTGCTCCACTACAGCCTGCTCCTGTGAAGTCTGCTCCTCTAAAACCTGCTCTCCTGAACCCTGCTCCTCCAAAGCCTGCTCTCATCAAGCCTGCTCCTGCGAAGCCTGCTCCTCTAAAGCCTGCTCGCTTGAGTCCTCTTTGAAACCTTACAGGCAAAACGACAATGAAAGTTATTTTTCAAAGCCTTTCTGGATCACCATAAACAGGATTCACTTTTCACTCCAACAGAGAGCTGAATGAACCAAAGAAAACAAGACATTGACTTCTGCAGGGATGATATTGGGTCCAGCTGGCTCTCTAAATTGAACTGATTTCAATCAATATTTATTTATGTAAGCAGGAAGATAAGATATTGCAAAGGGTGAAACTGAACACATAACACTGTTAATTGCTGATGCAATGTGGCTGGAAACACAGCAGGTCACCTGCTCAGAGGGGCAGCAGTTTCAGCAAGCATAATGGCCCAAATGAATGCTCTAACAGGGAGCAGAGCAACAACAAACGGCATGAGATGCTTTGATTGCAGTTTGGATCCATAAACATGGGCGGTGTTTGGCTCATGGGAGACATGCCATGTGATTAGCCTAATTAACTGTCCACGTGGCGCTGATCAGCCCCCGCTGAGCTGGGGGGGGGGTAAGCATGCACAATCATACCCCACTCAGCCCCCGCTCCTCTAACCTCTATTGCACATGCTCCTGCACTCATTACCGATTCATTACAAACCAGGGACCAGCAATTAAAGCAGGCCTCGTTAACGCCAGGCTTAAACATGCCAAAAATGTAAATGTGTGTTTGGTGATCATTATGTCATCTTTGCAGCTGCAGCTAATAACATCTGCCCATCCTCACAGTGGATCCCATCAGCCTATCCTCACAGTGGATCCCATCAGCCCATCCACACAGCGGATCCCATCAGCCCATCCACACAGCGGATCCCATTAGCCTATCCACACAGAGGATCCCATCAGCCCATCCACACAGTGGATTCCATCAGCCCATCCACACAGTGGATTCCATCAGCCCATCCACACAGAGGGTCCCATCAGCCTACCCACACAGAGGATCCCATCAGCCCATTCACACAGCGGATCCCATCAGCCCATCCTCACAGTGGATCCCATCAGCCTATCCACACAGAGGATCCCATCAGCCCATCCACACAGAGGATCCCATCAGCCTATCCTCACAGTGGATCCCATCAGCCCATCCACACAGCAGATCCCATCAGCCCATCCAAACAGCGGATCCCATCAGCCCATCCACACAGCGGATCCCATCAGCCCATCCAAACAGTGGATCCCATCAGCCCATCCAAACAGTGGATCCCATCAGCCCATCCAAACAGTGGATCCCATCAGCCTATCCTCACAGTGGATCCCATCAGCCCATCCACACAGCGGATCCCATCAGCCCATCCAAACAGTGGATCCCATCAGCCTATCCACATAGAGGATCCCATCAGCCCATCCACTAATGGATCCCATCAGCCTATCCACACAGAGGATCCCATCAGCCTATCCTCACAGTGGATCCCATCAGCAGATCACATTACATTCAGAAGCAATGGCACATGCTGTTCTGAAAGCCCCCCCCTCCCCAATCTTCCACTCTAAAGCACCAATATCTCTACTACATCTACGCCCTGCCCGGCCGCAGCCTTCAGACTGGCCAATCAGCACAGCAGCGTGGGGCGGGACCAAACCCCATTGGCCTACTGAGACCAACAGGGACATGACACAGCTCACACTCTGGGGTCAGGGAGGTGACAGATCACATGATCTTCTGAAGGTCACCTTCAACTCCAGGCTCCTCAGCGAGATTCTGTCTGTGCTCACCGTCAACACTGCCACGGTGTTCACTGTCAGGACACACAGCTTTTTACAATTCAACCTCATTGTTACTGGATGCAGTATGAACTGCTTAAGCTAATTTAGCTAATCCTGTGCATGAAGAGAAGGGCTTGCTGTGCAGCGGACAGACAATCTGAGTCTGCTCTGTGTCATATTACAGTCTGATGAATTATATATCAGACTAAATACCTTTTGTCATTTACCTTTACATTCCTCTATAATGATGTTGTACACCCATTGTAAAATACTGTTTTTTCCATTGAGGAAACAGACTGTCTAATGGATACAGCTAAATTAAGTGCTGTCAAAATGTAATTAAAACAAAAAACAAAGTATCGAAGTGTGAAAGTGCTTTTAGTGCTTTAATCCATGTATGATGTCCTTCTCCCCCACAGAGACACCCAACCCACAGACACGCCCAACCCACGAAATGCCCAGCCCATAGCCATGCCCAGCCTACAGCCACGCCCAGCACAGAGACACACCCAGCCCACAGCCACACCCAGCCTACAGCCATGCCCAGCACAAAGACACACCTAGCACAGAGACACACCTAGCACAGAGACACGCCCAGCACAGAGACACACTCAGCACAGAGACACACCCAGCACAGAGACATGCCCAGCACAGAGACACACCCAGCCTACAGCCACACCCAGCACAGAGACACACCCAGCCTACAGCCACGCCCAGCACAAAGACACACCTAGCACAGAGACATGCCTAGCACAGAGACACGCCCAGCACAAAGACACACCCAGCCTACAGCCAAGCCCAGCACAGAGACACACCCAACCCATAGCCACACCCAGCCTACAGCCATGCCCAGCACAAAGACACACCTAGCACAGAGACACGCCCAGCACAAAGACACACCCAGCCTACAGCCACGCCCAGCACAGAGACACACCCAGCCTACAGCCACGCCCAGCACAGAGACACACCCAGCCTACAGCCACGCCCAGCACAAAGACACACCTAGCAAAGAGACACACCCTGCACAGAGACACGCCCAGCACAGAGACACACCCAGCACAGAGACATGCCCAGCACAGAGACACACCCAGCCCATAGCCATGCCCAGCCTATAGCCACGGCTAGCACAGAGACACGCCCAGCCAACAGACCCCCAGATGTGACTGCACGCTCCTCACACAGATTAGCCGTGCCTCTGCCTGCTGTGCAGAGATTCCTCACTAAAGTAATCTATAAACTACACCTGAGCTGTTTAATGAATTACCTCATCTATGGGGAATATGACTATGTGCATGTAAGGACTGATTCTGCTTTAGCTCTGTGTGTGTGAGAGTGTGTGTGTGTGTGTGTGTGTGTGTGTGTGTGTGTGTGTGTGTGTGTGTGTGTGTGTGTGTGTGTGTGTGTGTGTGTGTGTGTGTGTGTGTGTGTGTGTGTGTGTGTGTGTGTGTGTGTGTGTGTGTGTGTGTGTGTGTGTGTGTGTGTGTGTGTGTGTGTGTGTGTGTGTGTGTGTGTGTGTGTGTGTGTGTGTGTGTGTGTGTGAGAGTGTGTGTGTGTGTGTGTGTGTGTGTGTGTGAGAGTGTGTGTGTGTGTGTGTGTGTGTGTGTGTGTGTGTGTGTGTGTGTGTGTGTGTGCAGCTTCATTGATTCTGAACCTCTTCTCTCAGATTTAGAAACTATTTCTTACAGCATGTTTCAGGCTTGGATATATTCAATGCTTATTTTCCACAGGTTACTTAAGTAACTATTATACAGTATATAGATACTACAGAGAATTGTAGGGCTGGTAAAGTCCCAAGTATTCACAAGAATCATTTCCTCAGATTTAAGAAATATAATAAGAAAGGCACATGTATTTCTGAAGAGGTCCCTCATTGATTTCAGCATCAGTAATGCAAATCATTGATTGGCCCTATGGCTAAAATAGCCACAGACATCAAAAGTGAAGGTGAAGCAGTAAACAGCACTTACTGCAGCTCCTCAGCAGACACAGAACACAAAAACCTGCACATGGCCCATCTGCTCACAGTGACAGAACTCACCCACCAAACAGCACCACACATAAATTATACTGTGCGTTCCTGAATGTACAAATTATAAAATTGTAAAAGGATAAGGACGAGACCAACCAATCATTCAGAAACCCTGGGGAATATGGGAGTTAAAGTTCTGACTGTGCTCTGTGTTCAGTACTGCTTACAAAACTCAGACAAAAGCGACTCTGCGTTTTATTTAAGCTTCTTATTTTCCACCTCCATCCCAGGGTTCCACATGAATTCAAAGAGACAGAATTTAAACAGTCACATTAATATTAAACATGACAGCAAGCAGCCAACCACAGGGACTCCTCCAAGCAACCCAGCCACACACAAATCACACCCAGCACTCACACACGCATACACACACACACACACTAAAAACACACACAAATTGTACTTACTACAGTAACAGTTGTTAGCCCAACCAGTGTAGCTCATGTTATCCACACAGCTCTGTTAGCCCACATAGTGTAGCCCATGCTATCCACACAGCTCTGTTAGCCCACATAGTGTAGCCCATGCTATCCACACAGCTCTGTTAGCCCACATAGAATAGCCCATGCTATCCACACAGCTCTGTTAGCCCACATAGTGAAGCTCATGCTATCCACACAGCTCTGTTAGCCCACATAGCGTATCCCATGCTATCCACACAGCTCTGTTAGCCCACATAGCGTAACTCGTGCTATCCGCACAGTTCTGTTAGCCCACATAGCGTATCCCATGCTATCTGCACAGTTCTATTAGCCTACATAGTGTAGCCCATGCTATCCGCGCAGCTCTGTTAGCTCAGCTAGTGCTCGGCATAATACAGAGTAGCGCAGCTTTGAGCGTCTGCTTTACCCATGCGTGTGCGATGTGAAACAGCTGCCTGACCTCCACAGCTGTCTACGGGATCTCACCCACGGTTATGTAAGGCAGATTATTAAATCTGATCAGACTTGCTGATAAAGACCCATTTGCACCGTCAGAAACGAGAACAGCAGCAATGAGCCAACAACATTTTGTGACAAAGGCAATGGGCAGAGCTAAAATATACTACTCAATGATTTGAACTGGTTATTGTTTCTTTCTGCAGAGAGAAAATCCTTCTGATTTGACGAATGTAAGCGACTGAAGGGAAACGTGAATGACTGAGACAGGTGTAAATGAAGGTGGTCTCAAAGGTGGTGCCTCAGACCAAAGCATGTGCCAAAGTCTAGAATCCTGATTGCAAAGTGACTGTGCAGCTCAGCTGGTAGACTACCGTGTGACTGCGCAGCAGTATGAGGGATTGTGGTTTTATTCAACAGTATGGAGAGGAGGAGCAGGAGGAGTAGGGGCAAGAGCAGGAGCAGGTGATGGAGCAGGAGGAGGGCTGTGCTTTGTGATTTATTTTTATGTGCATTATTCATGAGTGAGAGCGTGCCAGCTGCATCATCTGGAACCATTCTGTCACCATCAGTGAGCCTCTGAGAGCCCAACGCACCGGGAGAGCTGGGGGGTCGGGGGGACTGAGAGCCCAACGCACCGGGAGAGCTGGGGGGGATCGGGGGGACTGAGAGCCCAACGCACCGGGAGAGCTGGGGGGGATCGGGGGGACTGAGAGCCCAACGCACCGGGAGAGCAGGGGGGATCGGGGGACTGAGAGCCCAACGCACCGGGAGAGCCGGGGGGGTCGGGGGGACTGAGAGCCCAACGCACCGGGAGAGCCGGGGGGGTCGGGGGGACTGAGAGCCCAACGCACCGGGAGAGCCGGGGGGGTCGGGGGGACTGAGAGCCCAACGCACCGGGAGAGCCGGGGGGGTCGAGGGACTGAGAGCCCAACGCACCGGGAGAGCTGGGGGGTCGAGGGGACTGAGAGCCCAACGCACCGGGAGAGCTGGGGGGGATCGGGGGGACTGAGAGCCCAACGCACCGGGAGAGCTGGGGGGGATCGGGGGGACTGAGAGCCCAACGCATCGGGAGAGCTGGGGGGGATCGGGGGGACTGAGAGCCCAACGCACCGGGAGAGCTGGGGGGGATCGGGGGACTGAGAGCCCAACGCACCGGGAGAGCTGGGGGGGGTCGGCGGGACTGAGAGCCCAACGCACCGGGAGAGCTGGGGGATCGGGGGGGGGCGATGGGGGTGGGTGGAGAGATGGGGGGGTCGGGGGGGCGATGGGGGTTGGTGGATAGTTGGGGGAGGGGTCAGGAGGGTGATGGGGTAGGTGGATAGTTTGGGGGGGGGTCAGTGATGGGGGTCGGTGGAGAGTTGGGGTTGGGGAGGGGGGGTCAGTCCTACACGGTGAGGCAGAATGACGCCTTTCAGCAGAGCATCCATGATTTAAAGGACTAAGCACATACTGATTACGATGCTGTGAGCAAATCGCATCCTCTCTCATAAGAGAGAAGCACATTCAGGCTATGCTGATCATCACTCCATCAGACACAAATACCAGTCTGTGTCTAAACCGCTGTAAGGCATCTAGTCTGTGTTTCAACCACTGCAAGTTACCTAAACTGTGTGTCTAAAGCACTGTGAGTCTAGTCTCTGTGTGTGTAAGTCAGTATGTGTTATCCACACAGTCTGAGCCACTATTCCAACTACAGCAAGACAGGCACGACTGTAACCCCGATGTAGCCGAGTTTTGATGATCCAGCCAAAAGAATTCAACATTCTTCAGTGTGGTGAATTTCATTCAAACAGGACCTCTGGGTCTAGATTTGATACTACAACGATTGAAATGCTGAAATTCAATAAAGGGTCAAGCAAGCCTTCAAATCGTATGTGCTGTATGCGGTTACTTTCTGCCAAAAAAAAATAAAATAAATAAATAAACCAACAGCTCAGCTGAAGAGTGGAAGGTTAATTTTTATTATTTGGAGGCCAATCTGATGAAGGGAGTTGAAGAACGAGACAAAGCAGACTGTGATATAGTTAGTGAAAATAACCCAGCTCATATGCTCTGTGTGCTTCCCAACACTGGCACCCGCACTCAGAGACGACACACACACATACACTCTCTCTCTCTCTCTCTCTCTCTCACACACACACACACATACGTGTGTGCACACACTCTCTGTCACTCTCTCTCTCTCTCTCACATACACATGCACACATACTCAAACACACACACTCTCTCACACACACACACACACACACCCCCTTAGACTTGGGTTCTGATGCACTCTGGGCAGAAACACGAAAGGCTTGTTATGTCCCTTTGCAGTCTGATTGCCCTCGCTCTTTCTCTTACCCAGCCCAGCTCCCTGCTTCCCTGGCACCCTTCCACCCTCACCCCATCTCCCCACACTCCCCTGCACACTCCTCCACTTCTCCCTCTCCCTCATGGGTCCAAGGTCATTTTTAACGCTATTTAAGCGAAGCTGTCATTATCGTTATCGGTATGGGCAACTGCAGGAATGATGGAATGTAACTGAATTTTTGGAACTGAAGCCAGAACAATGTGACACGGCGCCTCCATCCAATATTCTGATTCATCAACATAAAGGTGATCATATTTATGCACCAGAACGCCCTCTGGGAAATATGCTCACATGTTAGATGATCACAGAATCAAATACTGTCACGCATGCGCGCACACACGGGCGTCAGCCACAGGTCTCAGGGATGACTGATGGAAATTGGCGCCATAAAAACACCCCACAGCATGACATCCTAGAGAACCCTTAATCCGCCAAGAAGTTACACTGAACATTACAATGTCCAACATTTCCGTATCCGTGGTCTGGTACAAGTAAGCATATGTAGAAAAGTCATCGGCTACATGAAAATATTCAATACCCACCCACAGAGGAATGTTTAGCTACTACGATTGTAATCTAAATTATGACGCACGTGCTCATTTCTTCTAATAAATGTTATGATGTCTGGACTGAGAGCTAGCCCATACACGACGATGTTTATACATTGCTGGATGATGACTGGTAACAACATGAAGTTTGCCAATGATTCAAAAAGTACATCTTCCAGGTCAGACATTAAAATATGTATAAATCTCCTAAACATTTAATGTAGTAAAACCTGGACAAATAGCAAGTTATTTGCAGCAATCAGCGTTCTGCACAACTGAAAATATAGCAAACATACATGTACAATGCTAGCACAGCATCAGGTGACGACTATGTTTGGCCACAGCAGGGCGTGGGCCTCGGTGAAGCGACTAGGCTATGTGAATCTAGAGAAATATAATCGGTAATTTCTTCTGTTGATTGATTGTCACTTATATTCCTCTTCCATTAGCATAGTCTCATCAATAGGACAGTATATTTAAATGTGCGTAACGCAACAGACAAAGCACTCATCGAAACGTCGTCTCATCCGCATATAGGCTACGATAATTAAGTGCTGAAAATGAGGCAATTGCCAATTTTCCAAGGTTAATAATGATACACTGTGTACATCAAGTGCAAACGCTCAGCATGCAAAAACAGCAACAGGCCAGGAAACCGCTGCCCTGCTGGGGATCAACACAACATGACATTCCGCTGTCCCTGTGCCTGGTGACGCTTCCCTCTGCAGCAGCAGCTAGCGCAGCTTCATCACCCCGTACACTGGTGCGAAGAAATCGGGGGATGCGGTCGCAAGGCACTCTTACCTGCAGCCCGGGGGAGAGAGGGAGTGGAAGGTAGAGAGCGAAAACATCTCAGCCCTGTCCGCCATCTTCTTCCAGCGATGTCTCTAAAGTGACTGCAGATAATCACAAAGCGCGGCCCATTCACGGCCAGGGATGGAGCACAAACACCACGGGGATGGTGATAACGATGGTCAGCAAGATTTTCTGTCCCCGCAACGGCAACACTGCCGATGCCGCTAACACGAATCCGCTTAAAATCAGGCGCAATTATAACCAGTCATTTGGACAATCCACATAATTAAAACAGAAACGCCAGGCTGCGCTGAAAAATGTTCGTTTTTCACAATCCACGTACGGCACCCTGCCATACACCCACGAAGATTTGACACCTCTACAAAGAAAGTCGGCTGTAATATGCACAAAGTAGCTGAGGGGCGAGATGCAAGCGCTGGCTAGCTGCCTCGGAAGGACGCGCAGAGAGTTCTGAGACTGTGCTCGAGCGCTACGTAAAAGCGAGCAGCAGGATGCTGCGTGTGGGCAGTGCTGAACAGCACAACAGCGAACAGCACTGCGGATAATCGCGTTACAGCTGCGTTTCAGCGAGACCACTCCACACATCTCACTTATTATTGTTCGGCTGTCTTACGCTTAATACATTCGAAAGCCCGGGGTATATGTAATAAATATTAATTCTTTTGAAATATTGGTGTGTCACATGACCATGACAATCACTGCTCTGCGTGGATGTGGTATTCGGGCTTTGTGTGCCTTCACTGCATCAAAGTAACTTTTTATAAAAGTGTCATATTGGGTCCAAATACACAGATTTTAGAGGGCACATTATTTTCATACCCTAATCAAAATTCTCTGTGCTGTAAATTTTCCTAATTGTAAAATCTGTCTGCAATTTGGTTCACAGTGGAGATTTTGTACAAACTGACTTAATTATACCAAAAAACCGGAGTACTCGATGGGGTTTCATTGATACAATAAGACAAAGATGTTCAAAGCGAGAATAAATGTAGGTTACTTTTACTCTATCCAAAATTGCATGTTCCTCTCACCCATGACATGATAATAAATGTGAGTTAAGACATGGAGACAGAGCAGTGAGATGTTTTACATAATACCTTTGCCTTTCACTCTCCTGACTACACCTAAGAGCATTTCAGAGTAATCTGCGGACCCTAATACACAGGCGGGCCTAATCCTCTGCAAGACAGGGCCGTCCTGCTCATGCTGTCATTTTCATCTGTCGGATTAGGCACGTTATTTTTACTGTTCAATAGGAACAGGAAATCACTGCTACTGAAACCCCTGTGCTGTGAATATTTATACTGTGATATTTACATAGAATACTAAATCAGGGTAAAATGTTAACATGGTATAAAGAGGGCAGAGAAATGAACGCAAAAAGAAACCCAAACACTATTTTGTACAATTTAAAACAATTGTGTGTGAAATTTCATAACCACCTCAAGGCCAGTAGGCCGTCACCATTGAATACGTGAGAGTGAAAAAAGAGACCAAAACTATGAGGGCAGGCTGCTCCCGCCTCAGACGGGCATAGCCAAAGGCTGTTAGACACGCCCCTCCCCCTCTGCTACACCCACCCTCAGACACGCCCCTCCCCCTCTGCTACACCCGCCCTCAGACACGCCCCTCCCCCTCTGCTACACCCACCCTCAGACACGCCCCTCCCCCTCTGCTACACCCACCCTCAGACACGCCCCTCCCTCTCTGCTTCACCCGCCCTCAGACATGCCCCTCCCCCTCTGCTACACCCACCCTCAGACACACCCCTCCCCCTCTGCTACACCCACCCTCAGACACGCCCCTCCCCCTCTGCTTCACCCACCCTCAGTCATGCCCCTCTCCCTCTGCTATACCCACCCTCAGACACGCCCCTCCCCCTCTGCTACACCCACCCTCAGACATGCCCCTCCCCCTCTGCTACACCCACCCTCAGACACACCCCTCCCCCTCTGCTACACCCACCCTCAGACACACCCCTCCCCCTCTGCTTCACCCACCCTCAGTCATGCCCCTCTCCCTCTGCTATACCCACTCTCAGACACGCCCCTCCCTCTCTGCTACACCCACCCTCAGACACGCCCCTGCCCCTCTGCTACACCCACCCTCAGACACGTCCCTCACTCTCTGCTACACCGACCCTCAGTCATGCCCCTCCCCCTCTGCCATACCCACCCTCAGACACGCCCCTCACTCTCTGGTGTTGATTACTCCATGACTAATTTGTTTTATTGTTAATCAAGGAGGATAAATATGAATAATGATAGATAAATATAAAGTAAAGTTTGTTCCTCCCATTTTAAGTTCACCAGTTGCCACTGATATCCTGCACCTAAAAACAGTAATCTTGCTAGACCAGTATTATAAACTGCGAGCTTCTTCAAATATACATGGAGAATATACAAACCCTGTTCTATCGTTCAAATTCTCTCCATTAAGATGTTTAGTAAATGTACTGTGAAATCATTGGTAGCTGGAATGTGTGAGACCATGAGGGGTTTTAGCGGTGGAGCTGTTCAGAGACTCTGGTGCTGAATTCTTTTGGAGGTTACAGCACCACCTATGGTGAAATAAGGAACAGACAAACTCATTCTGTACTGATTCATACACAGTCTTCTTTATTTGGCTTTACATAATAAAATAGGAACACACAGCTATCCTCATCAATGTAAATGGGAAAGAGTAGCATCAGTGTAGACTGTCCTTGCAGTACAAGGGCAGTGCACAAAAAATAAAAGCAAATGACATTTTGGACAAGAGTAACTAGTATCCACATCATTAAAGCGTCTGAAATGAAACCGATTTGAAATGCCTCTTACTGGAGGAGTGAGATCAGTGATCTACGGTCACTCTGATTTGATTCTCAGTCACAAGTCAATTCTGGGGCCCTGATTCCCAAACCTTCTCAGAGATACAATCACCTCAAGAGCAATTAAAGAACGCAGTGATGTCACTGCTCTGGGCTTCTGGGAACAGGGCCTGTTTCAGCACCAGTGACTGTGGCTGACAGCATGACTGTCCATGCAGACCAGCGAGCCGATCCGATCCGCCATTTTAATCAGGCTTCATTTCCAGCCTCCCTCCAATCGATGGCACCACCTGCCAGGAAACATCTGGAGACGGCAATGACGGACAGAGCCAAGGGAGCTGTACAAACTGGCACAAAAAGGGACAAACCCAACCCACACTGTGCCCCCTGCCTGTGGGGATGCTACTGCACAGTGGTGTGTTTGCTAATTTTTTCATCTATCAGATTCACATGATCTAAAAAACTTCTAACTACAGGACAAGCTGAAATGTATTTGCCATTATAAAAATGAAGGTCCCCAGAGAGAGGAGAGGCATGTGTAGGTCTAGCCTTTCTTGTCGGTGAGCAGAAGGTCCATGTACGCTCCAACGATGAGATCCTCCTTCTTCACACCCAGGTCCTCCATCAGCTGCTGAGCAATGGCCTCCCCCTCCTCCGCAGTCTGGCCCTCCTGCATCACCACCTGCAGCAAACACACACGTGCACAAACGTGCACGCACATGCACACACACACACACACACACACGCACCCGCACATGCAAGCGCCCACACAGGTGCACACACAAATACCAGCCCGATTACAACATGGTTCCTGTAACCACAGCATCACTCTGCCTGGGCTTTAGTCCCAGGTTGGAGAGGGTCCTGGCTGGGTTAGCCTGCAGGTTAGGTTAGGGTGCTGGCTGGGTTACAGTGCAGGCTGGGTTAGGTTAGGGTGCTGGCTGGGTTAGAGTGCAAGCTGGGTTAGAGTGATGGCTGGGTTAGAGTGCAGGCTGGGTTGGGTGATGGCTGGGTTAGAGTGCAGGCTGGGTTAGGGTGCAGGCTGGGTTAGAGTGCAGGCTGGGTTAGGGTGATGGCTGGGTTAGGGCACAGGCTGGGTTAGACTGCAAGCTGGGTTAGACTGCAGCCTGGGTTGGGTGATGGCTGGGTTAGAGTGCAGGCTGGGTTTGGGTTGCAGGCTGAGTTAGGGTGATGGCTGGGTTAGGGTGATTGCTGGGTTAAAGTGCAAACTGGGTTAGGATGATGGCTGGGTTAGAGTGCAGGCTGGGTTTGGGTTGCAGGCTGGGTTAGGGTGATGGCTGGGTTAGAGTGCAGGCTGGGTTAGGGTGATGGTTGGGTTAGAGTGCAGGCTGGGTTGGGTGATGGCTGGGTTAGAGTGCAGGCTGGGTTAGGGTGCTGGATGGGTTAGAGTGCAGGCTAGGTTAGGGTGATGGCTGGGTTAGGGCGCAGGCTGGGTTAGACTGCAGCCTGGGTTAGGGTGATGGCTGGGTTAGAGTGCAGGCTGGGTTAGGGTGCAGGCTGGGTTAGGGTGATGGCTGGATTAGAGTGCAGGCT
This sequence comes from Albula glossodonta, assembly GCA_019788955.1. Classification (NCBI taxonomy): domain Eukaryota; kingdom Metazoa; phylum Chordata; class Actinopteri; order Albuliformes; family Albulidae; genus Albula; species Albula glossodonta. The sequence goes on from JAFBMS010000341.1 coordinate 35,807, forward strand.
GGGTTAGGGTGATTGCTGGGTTAGAGTGCAAGCTGGGTTAGGGTGATGGCTGGGATAGGGTGCAAACTGGGTTAGGGTGATGGCTGGGTTAGAGTGCAGGCTGGGTTAGGGTTGCAGGCTGGTTTAGGGTGATGGCTGGGTTAGAGTGCAGGCTGGGTTAGGGTGATGGCTGGGTTAGAGTGCAGGCTGGGTTAGGGTGATGGCTGGGTTAGAGTGCAGGCTGGGTTGGGTGATGGCTGGGTTAGAGTGCAGGCTGGGTTAGGGTGCTGGATGGGTTAGAGTGCAGGCTAGGTTAGGGTGATGGCTGGGTTAGGGCGCAGGCTGGGTTAGACTGAAAGCTGGGTTAGACTGCAGCCTGGGTTAGGGTGATGGCTGGGTTAGAGTGCAGGCTGGGTTAGGGTGATTGCTGGGTTAGAGTGCAAGCTGGGTTAGGGTGATGGCTGGGTTAGGGTGCAGGCTGGGTTAGGGTGATGGCTGGATTAGAGTGCAGGCTGGGTTAGGGTGATGGCTGGGTTAGGGTGCTCACCTCCAGTTCCATAAAGTGGCCGAGCCCCTCCACAGTATCCACATGCACGCGTGTCTGTCCCACCAGGTACAGGCTTCGCTCCTTTTTCACTGATCCCTTCACCCCGAGTGCATCTGAGAGGACCCTCTGCACACAGCAGGAAACCCCAAAAAAGCAAATCAGGTGCATCCTCCTCGACAGGTTTAAAGAAATTGGTAATCAGTGTGCAACAGTGCGTTTTTTGGGTTATTTTTCTGATTGAAAGCATACCGTCAGGCCATCTGGGTCACTGGTCAGAGATATGGAATAATTTGACAGCTTTGGCCCGTCTACATCTGGCCTCTCATAAAATATCAGCTGGCCAGTCCCATCCTGCATTCAAATAAAAGTTACAACATGGTACTGCAACAACACAATTTATATATGTCAATTCTGGATGAAACTTAGCAAGACATTTCAATGGTGTATAAGAAGTATAACTTTTATTTTCATAAAAATAGAAACTGAACTAATTACTGTGAAATGTGTGTCAATCATTACATCAACACTTTATTAATTTAAAAAGTGTGCAGTAAGAAGCAAAAAGCAGGTTTGTTCACCATTAAATTTCTCAGTTTAAGGCGGCCCTTCTGCACATTAAAAAATGTGTCATGTTGGCGAATCAGGGTCCCTGTAGATTTGCTCAGCTCCTTCGCTCTCTGAGTTAACAACTGCAGGTTCCGGACAGCAGCTTTGATCTCCACATTTGATGGCATTTCTAAAAAAAAAAAAAAAACATTCATAGAACATAACTTACGGCATGTGAAACGAAAGTCTTCATGAATGTACATGAAGGAACACTTTCAAAGAACAACAAATACCACATGGGGGAGTTTATTTATTCCTTTCAAAGTAATGTAAGCCGTTGGGTTATTATGAAGCAAACAGCGACTGTAAAAGTTAAGTGTTGGCAATATGAGCTGCGCACAAAATGATCCGGTTGGAGCCCATCTATAATGTAAACTTTCTCATTTACTTCACTAATCACGGTCAACAAACGTTTTCCATTGTCTGGCTACCCGAGTCCATGTGCAGGCATGCAATGGGGTCCCTGGCCTTCCATAGTCGGCACCGCAGATTTATCCGCTTGTTTTCCCACAGCGAAAGCAACATCTTTTCAAGCAAATGTTACAATACACTGCATTTGCAAAGTTGTAAATAAATGTAACTAGTGTAAATTTTACAGTTTTAAAAAGGTTACATGACAACCGATCAACACGATTAAGTGTACAAGAAAGACATCAGTACTTCCCCTTCCTGCAGGTTTTCATAATGCAATACTGAAATGTCAGGTTATTTGGTTTAAAACAGGGAATGCTGCCGTTCTCGCCACTGCTATGATTGAGTATACGCGAGGCACCTCGCGCAAATAGGTACTTTTTCATGCTAACTAGCTAGTGGCTAACTCGACAGGTCAGCCTGTAAAATAATTTTCACTGTGTGCAACGTTTAAGTTTATTCTACGTCTGTAAAGTATCTGTTTAACCAAAACGCATTGCACTAAACTTTTCAAAAAACGTTTTGTTGGCATGTAAAAGTAACAAAAACCCTTTTTGCGATTCCATCCTCCTTACCTTCCAACTAAGGCGCGTTTATGTGACAATCCACTTGGGTTGCCAGATGCCCATGAAAACTCCTATTACTGAAACCAACCCATTCTGTTCAATCTCTTCCAGGACGTGATTCACTGACTCTCAGATGATTCCACAAAGCTTACTAAACTGAATGGAACTTGAAAATACTAAACTACACTTACTGTTCTTTGCATCTCCCTTTGATTCTGTCAGAAAAGCCTCCCCAAATTTTACAATTGCTACATTTGTTTCAGTACAATACGTTATTACATAATTGCTGTTCCCGGTTTGGTAATTATCAAGTAGGCTACTAATCAATGCTATAAACTTTTCAGGGCTCCACAGGTGGTTTAAATGCACTTCCTTTCAGACTGTTGATTCCATGGAACCAGGCATCTCTGACATATCGCTGCAATGTATTTGTTTTCATTCTGTGGCTAATAATCACTAACAACCCAAACAGATTCATCTGTCTAAATTCTGAGCAATGTCAGCTCCGTGAGCCCTCGCTTGGGCTGTGGTCTTGACCACTGTGTGATTATCTAACGAAACACTAACAAAAGCATACGATACATTAAACCTGCATTTACGGGGAATATCACGAACCTGGCAACTCTACTAACCGCGCCATAAAAACAAGGATTCCTATTGGCTAATACACATGCAGCGACTACGTAGTAAACCTCGCTTTAAAGTGAGAGAAACGTTTTAAGGGTGGTAATCTACGGATAGAGTGTAATTGATTTTTTAACATATAGAATACCATTCCAAACAGTTTTATTGGAATATAGACTTCATTACGAACCATGGCCTATCAAAATTGCCTGGCATCTTGAATGCACCTTTCACGTACTTTGTGGGGAGTGATGGGGTCCAACCCCTCAGGTTCACAGAACGAGGCCGTGCTCCCGCCGCCAATTAAGCGCTGTTCGACTAACACGGTGCTGAAATACAAATAATACAAAGCTGAATTAGAATACAGTAGAATAAAAGTTAAAAGCCTACATATGACAATGGCTTCCCTAGGGGTAATAAACAGATAAACATAAATACTGAACTTGTTGTAGACAGAGAATATCACATTCTCAAGACGACAGGAAAATACCAAGGTCCAATTTTAGACGAAAGGTGAATCTATTGAGACATGCCTGACTCAATATTCAATACTCAAACTGAGTATGGCTGGGACAGTAAATGCCTTGCGTCTGCTTAGGAACAGTCAAATATCATGTCGTGCATACAGGTCTAAGTGAGATTAGCAAACATGTGGAATGATCCTTATTATGTATCCATGTCTCAAATTCACTCAACCAAGACACGCCAGGTCTGCAGCACAGCCTACAGTTACCGAATACAATTATCTATTTTCTTCACTTTTATCCTCTCACAGCTCCAGGAGTACTGTACAACTAAATAAACTAATCCCCGCCCTCGTGGTTTCGAAACCAATCGTTTGTCTTCTTCCTAGAAATCTGGCGTTATCGTATGGCGCTGTCTTGACAACTATTGGTTAAATAAGTCTTCTACATTTTCTTCTGATCTCGCTTCGTGGGATGCTGTGTGGAATGTTGTTTTGCTTCAGTTTGAGGAACTTGCGAGCCCAGGTTCATGCATGCGCGATGGATGTCTGAATCGGTCCAGTCAAACAGCTCCAGGTGACTGTCACTCTCATGTTTAAGTCAGAGGATGCCGTTGTTGGCGACCTGAAAGCCGCCAGTCACAGCGGTGCCAACGGCGATGCGGACTCGGAACCTGAGTGTTACTCAGGAAGAAAAGAAGAGGTTGACCGTGAGACCAAGAGCAAGGCGTATGCTTTGTGCCGAGAATTCCTCTCCGGAACATGGAAGATCATCAGTGAAGAAGACTTTCAGATAAGCATTGTCAGGTGAAACTATACGTCATTTGTTTGCTGCCTGTGCGTTATATTAAGCAATTGTGGAGATACATTAACGAGACGATATTTCCTTGTTGATAATTTTATGCCGAACTTATTAAAAAGGCACAATTGTAGCTCAAATGAGCTCAATTGCTAATTCAGTGCAATATGTAACTATTCGGTACATTAGCTTGTTTTACGGGGACCGTGGTATGTACACGCATTAATATGCCCACATTTACATAAATGCGTCTCCTGAAAGTTGATCTCCTTAGCTATGAGTCTCTGTTGCTGAGATAGGTACCCTAAAAAACATGTTCTGTCCTTTCCTCATGGATTTGTTGCCAGGGTGCAGCACAGATGTAAATAAACCTTGTGCCAGCAAGCTAGTTTTTTTTTTTTTTTTTTGGTTTACAGGGGTGTCTTTACAGCCCCAAGAAAGCCTTCTCAGGGCTGGCCCAAGCCTTTAAGGGGCCTAAGCAGAAGTGGATTTGGGGGCCCATGGGAGCTTTGGGTTATAATGATAGTAAAGTCTTGCAGCACTGCAGAACTGAGCTAGATTGGCATTTAAAGAAGCAGAGTGGTAGTAAAATAATAAGCATACGCAGCAAGGGTTTGACAACTGGGAAGCACACAGGCTCATGCTGCAACCTTTGCCCTCCTCAGGCTGTTCTCAGTGATGTGGACCTCTGGCCTTGAGCTTTACCTTCATATTACACAACTCACTGACATCCACTCTGTTTGAGGGAAAGCATGAAGGATGTATTATCTCCATGGGAGGCCTGTTTAAACAGTAAATACATAATGTCACTTGTAGAACAGGTCTGGCAATGCACATTATAACATTTGATCTTATTTTCATTACAAACCTAACATTAACTTTGCTCTTTCCCCATGCCGTGTATGTGTGCTCTTGAATGTGTGTTCATGTGCATGTGCGTTTATGTGTTGTGTGGTAATGTGAATGTGTGTGTACATGTATGTGTGTTAATGTGCATGTGTGTGTATGTGTGTGTGTTAATGTGCATGTGTGTGTATGTGTGTGTGTTAATGTACATGTGTGTGTATGTGTGTGTTAATGTGCATGTGTGTGTATGTGTGTGTGTTAATGTACATGTGTGTGTATGTGTGTGTTAATGTGCATGTGTGTGTATGTGTGTGTGTTAATGTGTGTGTGTGTGTGTGTGTGTGTGTGTGTGTGTGTGTGTGCAGTGGGGGCCTCAGTAACCTGCTGTACCTGTGCAGTCTGCCCTCCTGTGTGCAGTGTCTGGGAGAGGAACCTCGGCAGGTGGTACTGCGAGTCTATGGGGCGATCCTACAGGTGTGTTCCTCCCTCCAATCCCCCTCACTCACCTGTATGAAGGTACTTCAAACACACTGCACAATCATTAGTAAACGAGGAAGTACCTCAACTATAGCAAGCTACAAAAAGCTCAGGCCAGATATCCATGCGTTCTGCTGAACATTGAGTGTCTGGAGTCGAGAAAAGTGGAAATGCAAAAGTCCTGAATCAGGTGAGGGCAGCTGGATTTAGACTGGCTGCACACAAAGCATTACAGTGAAGAGAAGTCAAGAGTCTTTCCTGACAGAGCAGGGCACTAGTCCTGGAGCGTTATGTTTCAGTTTGTGTGTGTGTGTGAGGCAGGGTGCAGAGTCTCTGGTCCTGGAGAGTGTTATGTTTGCCCTCCTGGCTGAGAGAGCCCTGGGTCCTCGGCTCTATGGGGTCTTTCCAGAAGGCCGTCTGGAGCAGTACCTGCCGGTAAGTGACATCTCTCATCACGCCTCCTTATGGTCTCCACCCCTGACAGTAAGGGCCACCTCTGGGTCACTTTTCAGAGCTGTTGCCTGGTGACGGAGCAGCTGGGTGTTCCAGAGCTGTCAGCAGAAATTGCCGCAAAGATGGCCTGCTTTCATGGAATGGTCATGCCCTTCAACAAGGAGCCAAAATGGCTTTTTGAGACCATTGACAGGTAAAGTCATGATATTTGACACGGAGCCAAAATGGCTGTTTGAGTCCATGGACAGGTCACTAAAGGTGTAGGTTCAACACCTACTTCTCTAAGGTTTGTTTGCAAGGGGCCAGATTTTTCAAAGCCATTAATGTAGCACTGGCCTACACCATTAGCAAAGCTCTGACCTGTACCAATAGTGCAGCACTGGCATACACCACTGGCAAAGCTCTGACCTGCAACATTATCAAAGCTCTTACCTACATCATTAGAACAGCTCTGGCCTACACCATTAGCAAACCTCTGACCTGCACCATTAACAAAGCTCTTACCTACACCATTAGAACAGCTCTGGCCTACACCATTAGCACAGCTCTGACCTGCACTATTAGTGTAGCACTGTCCTACACCATTAGTGCAGCTCTGACCTGCACTATTAGTGTAGCACTGCCCTACACCATTAGCAAAACTCTAACCTACACCATTAGTGTAGCACTGCCCTACACCATTAGCACAGCTCTGACCTGCACTATTAGTGTAGCACTGGCCTACACCATTAGTGCAGCTCTGACCTGCACTATTAGTGTAGCACTGGCCTACACCATTAGTGCAGCTCTGACCTTCACCGCTAGCAAAGCTCTGACCTGCACCATTAGTGTAGCACTGGCCTACACCATTAGCAAAGCTCTAACCTACACCATTAGTGTAGCACTGCCCTACACCATTAGCAAAGCTCTAACCTACACCATTAGTGTAGCACTGCCCTACACCATTAGCAAAGCTCTGACCTGCACCATTAGTGTAGCACTAGCCTACACCATTAGCAAAGCTCTAACCTACACCATTAGTGTAGCACTGCCCTACACCATTAGCAAAGCTCTAACCTACACCATTACTGTAGCACTGCCCTACACCATTAGCAAAGCTCTAACCTACACCATTAGTGTAGCACTGGCCTACACCATTAGAACAGCTGTACCCTACACCATTAGCACAGCTCTGACTTACACCATTGGAACAGCTCCAGCTTACACCAGTGGTGTAGCACTGGCCTACACTGTTAGCACAGCTCTGACCTGCACCATTAGGGAGCACTGGCCTACACTGTTAGCACAGCTCTGACCTGCACCATTAGGGAGCACTGGCCTACACTGTTAGCACAGCTCTGACCTGCACCATTAGGGAGCTGGGAACCGTACCCCTGTAGCACACAGTCAGCCTGTGGCAGTGTCCACTGTAGGTGTGCTTTGTCAGACTGAAAACACATTTCCAGAGTTATCAGCACTTTACTGCTTCTCATATTTGCCTTTCAGTTTTCAGGGTCCTTTTTATTTGACTTTGATCTTATCTTGTGTTAACGTCACTTCATGTTCTCAGGGGAAACATGTCCCTTGCCCAAGATAATGTATAAAAACTGACATTTTGTAAGAAAATGAACCCCAGTAAGGGTTAGTTAGTTTATGTACCTAGTATTTACATTCAGCTACAAATATACCATATATATTCACATATTAGTCACAGTAATTACATAAAACTATTCAGGAGTATTAAAAACTGCAAACTAAAAATGCTTTTTCTGAGGGTGCCATTGGACAGTTCCACTGAAGCTCAAAGTCAGTGAATGGATTCTTCTCACTCTCTAAACACTACATGTACTGTGCAGCCATTCAGCACACACCCTTATCCAGAGTGGTTGAACATGAGAGACGTTAAGTGCAGCTGTGGAAGAGTTTAAGAGCAGCAGTGATACAGACCAGGCTAACAACACTGACAGACTGGAGGGTGCAGGCCCAATATCAGTATCACATGCTGTGATATGCTTACATAGCACAGGTACAACACAAGATAAAAACCATAATAACACAGAGGTCTAACACACTAGACATACCATAATAACATACACTATCAACTGTTCTGTTATTGTTGCTCAGGTACATGGATCGGGTGCTGGGGTTGAAGTTTCTGAGAAGTGCTCACGTGAACAAGTTCAACAGGCTAATGAAGTACAACCTGGAGGCGGAGCTGGAAAACCTCCGGTGAGGGCAGGGCTACAGGGTTAGAGGCGGGGATTGTTTTGATTGGCACATTTTCCCTGTACTCATGCAGACAGAGGTCAGAATGCTCTGCATCACTAGGCCAGTGTTCTGACATGCTGTAAAGAGGAAAACTCAGGACTACAGACAGGCTGCTCAATCAATCACAGACGCAGAGGACTGTATGATCTGCCATATATTGCACAGTCCTGTGTAATGTTCACAAACTTACAGGCTTAGAGGAACCTCATCACTTCCACATATAACCAGCCAATACTATCTGCTTCTGTTACAAACACCAAGTCCACCATCCCAGAATTTCCCTGTTGTGTTAAGATACTATGTGGGCTGTAATTAATGAATTTTTGCATTATGTCTAAAATCTCATTATGTAGGCAGTATCTCTTGTGCCCTCTGCAGGACTTTGCTGACAGCAACAGCGTCTCCAGTGGTGTTCTGTCATAATGACGTACAGGAAGGTAAGCAAGACAGGGTCTAGGACAGGATGGCCCCTCCCATAAAGAGAGTGGGGCGTGCCCTGTCTGATTTCCTCCCTCAGGCAGCAGCATGGTAAACCTTGTTGGTTTTGTTCTGCAGGGAACATCCTCCTGCTGAATGTGCAGGGCCCCTCCCCCGCTGGCAGGCTCATGCTCATTGACTTTGAGTACAGCAGCTACAACTACAGGTGACACGTCACAGCCAATTATATTAAATTGTAATAACATCTTTTACATTACATAACTTTTACTTATGTTACTTCAGCCCGATAAATAAATACTTGCTCACATGTAAAAATGACTAACATAAAATGTGCTGTATTTAAGGGGCTTTGACCTCGGAAATCACTTCTGCGAGTGGATGTATGACTACACACATGACCAGTGGCCCTTCTTCAAGGCAAATATGGACAATTACCCAACCAGAGAGCAACAAGTACGTCATCTGGTTCAGTGCTGCTGCGTTCACTACAAATCTATCAAGTGCAACCTGTGAATACCACTGTGTTTTGTCAAACCCTGCCACCTAGTGGACAAGTAGCAGCATTGCTATTGTTGTTGCTTTCACATGCTTTTGGAAGAGGCCATCTTTGCATGTTGCTAACCAGGCAAGCATGGTCACATCAAATTTCCATTAGCAACATTTAAGTGTACATTTGTGCAACATTAGTATAATTAGCTGCGTTTCCCAGCTGCATTTCATCCGGAGCTACCTGTCAGAGAGTGGCGGCTACGCTGAGGCTGCAGACCCTGAGGGGAGAGCGAAGATTGAGGAGCAGATGATCACAGAAGCCAACCGGTGGGGAGAGTACTCCTGTACCTTACTCACTCTGCTCTACACTCTCACACCACAGAGGGGAGAGTACTCCTGTACCTTACTAGCTCTGCTCTACACTCTCACACCATAGAGGGGAGAGTATTCCTGTACCTTACTCACTCTGCTCTACACTCTCACACCACAGAGGGGAGAGTACTCCTGTACCTTACTCACTCTGCTCTACACTCTCACACCACAGTGGGGAGAGTACTCCTGTACCTTACTAGCTCTGCTCTACACTCTCACACCATAGAGGGGAGAGTATTCCTGTACCTTACTCACTCTGCTCTACACTCTCACACCACAGAGGGGAGAGTACTCCTGTACCTTACTCACTCTGCTCTACACTCTCACACCACAGTGGGGAGAGTACTCCTGTACCTTACTAGCTCTGCTCTACACTCTCACACCATAGAGGGGAGAGTATTCCTGTACCTTACTCACTCTGCTCTACACTCTCACACCACAGAGGGGAGAGTACTCCTGTACCTTACTCACTCTGCTCTACACTCTCACGCCACAGTGGGGAGAGTACTCCTGTACCTTACTCACTCTGCTCTACACTCTCACACCATAGAGGGGAGAGTACTCCTGTACCTGTAGCGGTTTTGTTTAACTGCATTCCTCTTCACACAGATATGCCTTGGCTTCACACTTTCTCTGGGGTCTGTGGTCCATCATTCAAGCCAAGATATCCACAATAGAGTTTGGTTATATGGTAAGTGTACATACACCTATCATCCATCATTGTAGTATACATACAGGTTTACTTTAGCAGCTAAGCGTCATATTTGTAGCTAAGCTTCACATAATTATCTGATATCACCTGAAGGTAAACATCTCAGCATTTCAAGGTTTGTTGAGTGAATGAGTGGAATCCAGTATGTGATTCTCTCTGGACCTCGGTGTAATGTGTGTTGGGGCTGCTGATAGACTCTGCTGTTTGACACTGTACGAGTCAGACTCAGGGCTGTGTGTGAGGTAATGAGCTCAGAGTGGGTGCAGAGTGCCCCTCACACTGTTTAACCTCAATCTTTCTCTCTCATTTCACAGGATTACGCACAGAGTCGATTCAACACATACTTCAAGCAGAAAAAACTGTTTACTTAACCTTTCCATCTGAATGTGTAACTGTTTACACAGCTTTAGACAAGTATTCTCTATTTCATCCCGTCTCAATATTCAGTCACAAATCCTCTGCTTTGGATCTAATTGTGAGAGGGCAGATCATGGAAGTGAAACGGTTCAGTTTCAGATCCTTCAGCTTCAGACAGGTGAAGCACAGCACTCAGTGCCTGTAGTCCCATTCCTCACAGAGTCAGCCTGGACTGCTCGGTGCACAAATGCCAGCTTACCATAATTAGCGCATTTCAATCTTTTCCTATTCATGCTTGTGCCTGTTACTGTATGGATCTGAATGATATTCAGCTACAAAAACACAAAGTGCTTTATTTTAAACAGGATTAGTGCCTGACAGGTCAAATGAGCCAAGCCATTGTGTAATAGCAAATGAGACCATATTATATTGAATAATTGATACATTATTTTTTTGAAAACCCAGATTTGTGAGATATCTCTATCTTAGTTTTGAACTAAATATGGCAGCATTTACCAAAGGTAGCATGTGCTACTGCTCCAAGAGTCTGGACCACTAAAACAGAGCCCATCGACTGGACTGATAATAAATGTCTATGTACAAAAAGTGCATTTTGCAACCTGCTGATTTCATATTTGGGTATTTTACTTGACTGTAAGGACAATATATTTAAACAATTTACATAATTCCTGATTTAAGTATATTATTGTAGCCGAGGAACTCCATCTTGAAACATTCAGACATTGTGTGTAAACATTCATGAATAGAGTCATAAACCCAGCTGTGGAAACAGCTTTAGGCCTTAGTTTCACTGACTGAAGGTCGTAATGATCTCAGGACTCTTGTGGTACATGCCTTGTGCATTGTATTTAGAACAGAATAAAGTGAATCTCAACAGAAAAATGAGCAGTTTTTCTCTTACTGTACATGGGAAAATAAATGCACAAAGAATAGGCACAAGCGTGAATGTTGCTTACTTACTCACAACACAACTGATTGGATTTTTACTCATTTGTCCTTCTGATACTTTTGGGCATCTAGGGGACACAGTTACAGATGAGTACAGCATAGACACACACAGTTACAGACGAGTACAGCACAGACACACACAGTCACAGATGAGTACAGCACAGACACACACAGTTACAGATGGGTACAGCACAGACACACACAGTTACAGACGAGTACAGCACAGACACACACAGTTACAGATGAGTACAGCACAGAGACACACACAGTTACAGACGAGTACAGCACAGACACACACAGTTACAGACGAATACAGCACAGACACACACAGTTACAGACGAGTACAGCACAGACACACACAGTTAGAGATGAGTACAGCACAGACACACACAGTTACAGACAAGTACAGCACAGACACACACAGTTACAGATGAGTACAGCACAGAGACACACACAGTTACAGACGAGTACAGCACAGACACACACAGTTACAGACGAATACAGCACAGAGACACACACAGTTACAGACGAGTACAGCACAGACACACACAGTTAGAGATGAGTACAGCACAGACACACACAGTTACAGACAAGTACAGCACAGACACATACAGTTACAGACGAGTACAGCACAGACATACACAGTCACAGACGAGCACAGCACAGACACACATAGTTACAGACGAGTACAGCACAGAGACACACAGTCACAGATGAGTACAGTACACACACACAGTTACAGACAAGTGCAGCATAAACACCCCCAGTTACAGACGAGTACAGCACAGAGACACACAAAGTTACAGACAAGTGCAGCATAGACACCCCCAGTTACAGACGTATACAGCACAGAGACACACACAGTTACAGACAAGTGCAGCATAGTCACCCCCAGTTACAGACGAGTACAGCACAGAGACACACACAGTTACAGACGAGTACAGCACAGACACTCCCAGTCACAGATGGGAACAGCACAGACATACACAGTTACAGATGAGTACAGTACAAACACACACAGTTACAGACAAATACAGCACAGACACACACAGTTACAGACAAGTATAGCACAGACACACCCAGTTACAGACAAGTGCATCATAAACACCCCCAGTTACAGATGAGTACAGCACAGACACACAGTTACAGACAAGGACAGCACAGACACACCCAGTCACAGACGAGTACAGTACAGACACACACAGTTACAGACAAGTGCAGTATAGACACCCCCAGTTACAGATGTGTACAGCACAGAGACACACACAGTTACAGACAAGTGCAGCATAGTCACCCCCAGTTACAGACGAGTACAGCACAGAGACACACACAGTTACAGACGAGTACAGCACAGACACACCCAGTCACAGACGAGTACAGCACAGACACACCCAGTCACAGACGAGTACAGCACAGAGACACACACAGTTATAGACGAGTACAGAACAGACACACAGTTACAGAGGAGTACAGCACAGACACACACAGTCACAGACGAGTACAGCACAGACACACCCAGTCACAGACGAGTACAGCACAGACACACAGTGACAGACAAGTACAGCACAGACACACACAGTTACAGAAGAGTACAGCACAGACACATATAGTTACAGACGAGTACAGCACAGACACACACAGTCACAGACGAGTACAGCACAGACACACACAGTTACAGAAGAGTACAGCACAGACACATATAGTTACAGACGAGTACAGCACAGACACACAGTGACAGACAAGTACAGCACAGACACACACAGTTACAGAAGAGTACAGCACAGACACATATAGTTACAGACGAGTACAGCACAGACACACACAGTTACAGACGAGTACAGCATAGACACACCCAGTCACAGACGAGTACAGCACAGACACATATAGTTACAGACGAGTACAGCACAGACACACACAGTTACCGATGAGTACAGCACAGACACATATAGTTACAGGCGAGTACAGTACAGACACACACAGTTACAGACGAGTACAGCACAGACACATATAGTTACAGACGAGTACAGCACACACATGGGCTTACAAATAAAAATGTGCTTTTATCCTCTGTGAGATCCCCAGAGCTCCTCATAAATAGAACTGGCACAACCTGAACTTCAGCCTCAACTTCTAAAAATGGGCAATGCAGAGTGCAGTTATACTCACACACATGCACACACACTCTCTCTCACACACATATACACACACAGCAGGGTGTGTTACAATCACACACAGTGCAGCTCATATAGACAGTACTGTCTGCCTGTCAGACTTTGTGCTGTTGATCCTGAAGAAAAGCATGTTTAACTCAAGAGAAACAAAATATATTACCTATCATGCTTACAGTATGTCTGAATCACATGTTCATGTCCTCAACAAAAAAAGGGGCAGTGCTAGCTACTGTAGGGCTGGGTTTGGCTGTACCTGCATGCTGGGAAGTATAGTGCTGCTTGTGGCATTGTGGGTAATCAGGCAGCCTTCTTCTTCTGACTGTGGCAATACAGCTCAGTGCCACTCAACAGTGAAGAAAAGGATGACTGGGCTTCCACATACACTCACTGAGTAATGTACAATCACACATGCATGCACACACACACATGTGCATAGCTGTATTCCATTGACAAAAAACAATTGAGCTTTAAATAAACCCCCTGGGCAGTGTGAGATTTCTCATGGGTAAAAGCCCGCCTCTGGAGCAGGGTGTCGTATTTCAGAGCTGAGGCCCTGTGTGTGACCAGCTCCTGCTGCTTAAAATAGATGCTCTGCTCAAAACACCTCCCTGCAAAGCCCACAACAGTAAAACCATGGCGGCTTGTGTGTGAGTGTGCCGTCTGTCAGAGACGCTGGGAGCTGGATGTTGCTGGTTCTGTCCAGAGGGCTTTGCTGCTCTGCAGGAGGACTGACGCTGACACACAGAGGAGATGAGAGACTCAGCAGGACCACAGCTCGTATGTGCCTCTGACACTTGCTTTGTGTCTGCCTAGAGAACACACATACCTTCTCTTTTTGTTTCCTCACTTTCGCTTGCCTGGACTTTAAGTGTTATCTGTTTTTGCTCCTTATCCTGTGTAACATGTTTTCAAATGATTTCTGAGATTTTCCAAGAAATCTCTCACATTTTGTATTGCCAATGCAAAAAACTTTGTGGTGCTTTCTTAAACTTCAAAATGAATAAATAATGGAATTGTTACATTTCTACAATAACGGATTTGACTGTGCAATCTCACCGTGTCAAGTAAATGGCACCAAAATGAGCATCATTTATCAAATATTAGAAATCTTTCATATTTTGACACCATATAGTTCAGGTCCATGACTGTTCATAAATGAGTACAGCAACTGTAGTTAGTTAACCATTATTCATGATGAAGACCTTGAGGCAGTGCTTGTCAGTGCTGCTGCCATGTTTGGCTGTTTGGCTGAAATCAGGCTCCGAATGGCTGCAGTGGGCTTGCACTGCACTATGGAGCTGGGTACTGCCCCCTGCTGGCCAGAAGATGGAGCAGCGTGACAGCATGGTGTCGGAGCCCTGGAAAACGGACAGTGCATCTAGAACCTTCTCCTGTGGAGATGGACCCTCAGTTACAGTACAGACCAGCACACATGCCTTTTATGTAAGCACATGTTCATTATCATGATATTATTTATAATATTCATCATAATAACCAACATACTACGATAATATTCAACACCCTTATCATACCGAAGGCTTGCATTTATATAGTGCTTTTAATTTCCTCGGAAAGCTTTACAGTAACTGCCTCATCCACTGCCAGTTACTGAGACAGTTACCCTGGGGGATGGTTAGGTAGGTAGGTAATATCACAGTAAGGGGTATAATATACTACACTACCAGGTGTAAAATATCACACTACAGGGTGTGATATAGAGCTGGAATGTGTCAGGATCAGTGAGATGGGCCTTTAACCGATACACAGACCATAGTTCTGACTCTTTTGGTGTTTTGCGGCTCTAAGGTCGATTTGGGGAGACTGTCGGAGGAGAGCGAGTACTTCCGGGCCCTGTCCCAGTCCAGTATGAGGGAGACGGTGGAGTGGCAGGTGAGCCTGGAGCACGTGCCTGCGCAGGTGTTCCACAGCCTGCTGGAGTTCAGCTTCCGGGGGTGTTTCAGGGTCCCGGCTGGGCAGCTGGGGGAACACATCCAGGCAGGCAGCTACCTGCTGGCACCCCGCTTCCTCTCCGCCTGCCTGCACGCCCTTGCCGGCATCCTCAACCCGCACAACTGCAAGGCCTACCTAGCCTTTGCACGTGAAATCTGCTGTGTGGAGATGCAGGAGACCGTGCTACGCTACCTGAGCACACACCTGTTTGAGCTGGCTCACCTGAGCAACAGCCTGGAGCCCAGAGAGCGGGAGGAGCTCATCCAACTCCGTTCGCTGGGAACACACCGCCTCTGCGTGCTCAGGAAGGAGAACCTCACCAGCAGGAGCCAATCAGAGACAGATGCCACACACCAGCTCTATAGCCTGGAGGGGTCTGAGGAGGGCGGGGCCTGGAACATGGAGGCGGAGCTACCCTTCTCTGCCAGCAAATGGAGCTTCACCACTGCTGTGCTGCACAACTACCTCTACCTTATTGGCGGCTACAGGCACAAGGCCAAGAGAGGGTATGAATTCAAAATGGCTTCCTTCCGCTACAACCCATTCACTCACAGCTGGGTCTCAACTGCTCCTCTTATCAAGGTAGGAAGAAGACATGCAACTCTTCAATGTAAGGTTTGAGCATAGTCTAACGGCAAGAGAACTGGGTTCTGAGGTAGCAGGTTCAGTCTCCAGGTACACTCTTAGAAAAAAGTGCTTTCTAGCACCTGCAGAGGCTTTTAATGTGTCCTGCTGACGGAATGCTTAAAGGTCCATCTTACAAACCGCTACATTTATGGGTCTCTTTATATAACCCTCAGAATAAGGTTCTACAGAGAACCTGTGAGTGAAATACATATCAAAGAAGAAATTTTAAGGGTTACCCCAGCAGGACAAGCAAAGAACCCTTTAGGAACCTTTTTTTCTATAGGGCACTGCTGTTAGTCTATATGAACAATGTACATCGCCTGTACTGCTTTAGTAAATATCCAGCTGTACAACACTGTAAAACATGCTGCTCTGGATAAGACTCTGTGCTGAATGGCTGCAGTGTTGAACGGTGTCCATAAGCAGGCAGCCAATTCCATTTCAGTTCAGTAAGCAGAGAATACATTTAGATCTCATTCATGAAGTGAAAATGTTGTACAATGCTCAGAATTTTTAAATTAATGAAATGGGTTTCAGCTGCATTTCCCAAACAGAAATGGAGCTGAGCCCAGCGCTGTTGACAGCACCACTGCCAAAGGGCTGTTGGCAGAAAGAGGTCAGGGGTTTGAATCCCGTTGTGACTTTGTTCCACAGCACAGACGGCATTTCAGCACGGCGGTCTGTGAGGGGTGGATCTTTGCGGTTGGGGGCTGGTATCTTGACTCTCTGGTAGCGCCGGACTCTAGCACAGCGCTGTACACGGCTGTGGAGCGCTACGACCCCTGGGCTGACACTTGGAGCTTTGTTTCCTCCCTGCCCCTAACAGACTTTCTGTTCAGCATGTCCCTGTCACATGACATCCCCCTGACCACCGCCCTGAGACACTGTCTCTACGTCATCGGCACCATCCAGAGGACCGGAGAGAAGCTTGTCCTGCAGTATGACGTCCGGCAAGGTACATAGTGCAGTGAGGAGCAGGAAACACCAGCGTGTATAAATGCACCCATAAACTACAAAGCTAAAAAACGCACATAAACTAACACATCATAATGAGAACAGGCCATTCAGCTTGCCTCTCATTTACTAGCAGCCCACAGTGCACGCAGCACAGAGTCACACCTGGACTTTAGCACTCCAAGCGTCTCTGCCTCTACCACATGGCCTGTCAAGATGTTCCAGTAACACTTTATTTTAATGTCCCCTTATAAACTGTAAATAAATCATTATTTAATTGTTTGTTAACCATTGGTATACTGCTTGTAAGTCAGTAACTATATTTCATATCTGAACGAACATGACTAAACACATATGTATAGGTTGTTGTTCATAACTTACCATAAGTACGGTCATAAGTAATTACAATTCCTTCATAAACCAATGTACTCATGGTTAACAAAGTATTGACTTATGATTCATTTATAGTTTATAAGCAGACATTAAAATAAAGTGTTACTGCTGTTCCATGCATTGACAACTCTCTATGTCAGAAAGTGCATCGAGAGAGTGTGGGTATATTATGCAGGGAGCAATGAGAGAGTGTGGGTATATTTATGCAGGGAGCACTGAGAGAGTGTGGGTATATTATGCAGGGAGCAATGAGAGAGTGTGGGTATATTCTGCAGGAAGCACTGAGAGAGTGTGGGTATATTATGCAGGGAGCAATGAGAGAGTGTGGGTATATTCTGCAGGGAGCACTGAGAGAGTGTGGGTATATTATGCAGGGAGCACTGAGAGAGTGTGGGTATATTCTGCAGGAAGCACTGAGAGAGTGTAGGTATATTCTGCAGGGAGCACTGAGAGAGTGTGGGTATATTCTGCAGGGAGCACTGAGAGAGTGTGGGTATATTATGCAGGGAGCACTGAGAGAGTGTGGGTATATTCTGCAGGGAGCACTGAGAGAGTGTGGGTATATTCTGCAGGGAGCACTGAGAGAGTGTGGGTATATTCTGCAGGGAGCACTGAGAGAGTGTGGGTATATTCTGCAGGGAGCACTGAGAGAGTGTGGGTATATTCTGCAGGGAGCACTGAGAGAGTGTGGGTATATTCTGCAGGGAGCACTGAGAGAGTGTGGGTATATTCTGCAGGGAGCACTGAGAGAGTGTGGGTATATTCTGCAGGGAGCAATGAGAGAGTGTGGGTATATTCTGCAGGGAGCACTGAGAGAGTGTGGGTATATTCTGCAGGGAGCACTAAGAGAGTGTGGGTATATTCTGCAGGGAGCACTGAGAGAGTGTGGGTATATTCTGCAGGGAGCAATGAGAGAGTGTGGGTATATTCTGCAGGGAGCACTGAGAGAGTGTGGGCATATTCTGCAGGGAGCACTGAGAGAGTGTGGGTATATTCTGCAGGGAGCAATGAGAGAGTGTGGGTATATTCTGCAGGGAGCACTGAGAGAGTGTGGGTATATTATGCAGGGAGCACTGAGAGAGTGTGGGTATATTCTGCAGGGAGCACTGAGAGAGTGTGGGTATATTATGCAGGGAGCACTGAGAGAGTGTGGGTATATTCTGCAGGGAGCACTGAGAGAGTGTGGGTATATTCTGCAGGGAGCAATGAGAGAGTGTGGGTATATTATGCAGGGAGCACTGAGAGAGTGTGGGTATATTCTGCAGGGAGCACTGAGAGAGTGTGGGTATATTATGCAGGGAGCACTGAGAGAGTGTGGGTATATTCTGCAGGGAGCAATGAGAGAGTGTGGGCATATTCTGCAGGGAGCAATGAGAGAGTGTGGGTATATTCTGCAGGGAGCACTGAGAGAGTGTGGGTATATTCTGCAGGGAGCAATGAGAGAGTGTGGGTATATTCTGCAGGGAGCACTGAGAGAGTGTGGGTATATTCTGCAGGGAGCACTGAGAGAGTGTGGGTATATTATGTAGGGAGCACTGACAGAGTGTGGGTATATTCTGCAGGGAGCACTGAGAGAGTGTGGGTATATTCTCTTTCATCCACAGCTGCAGCTCAGCTGTCCTACAATGTCTCTGTCCCCAGAGCTCTGCTCTCACATCTCTCAAATTTGTCATTGTTCGTTCTGTAATCAAGACACTTTAAACAGTCACAACCTCTGCAGACGAAAGGTTCGGGTACATGCAATTGGTTAATAATTCAGATCTAAAACTTAGACAATTTCTGCCATGGACAAACATAAAGTTGTTTGTTGTGGAAAGTTGTGTCCACTCTGTCTGCAGTGTTCAGGCACCGACAGGCCAGGCTGCTGATGGAGGGTTTGCTCAGCTCCTACAGGGTCAGGGTGTCCACAGGGGCTTTGGTCAGGGTAATCACTCAGACTTGTGTGACATGTCATCCTGGGTGAACGATTAACTTCACATCACTAATCACTAATGTTGAACTCCTCCGCCCACAGATTCCTGGTCAGAGCTGCTTCCCACTCTCACCAGAGCGGACGCTGACATCCCCAGCCTCTATTTCCTGGGAGCGACAGACAGACTGTTTGTGATTGGCGGAACCAACTCTGAGAATGTGGTGACGTCATTCTGTGTGGAAACGCAGCGGTGGGGGAAGGTTGCTTCCATGGAGAAGATGGCGCTTTCAGGCCAGGGAACCGTTCTCAATGATGACATCTACATGCCAGCTATAGAACACAACTCCATCGTCAGACTCAACCTCCAGTCCCACTCTGTGAAGCTCCTCCCTCCTCTCCCCATCTCCACCAGCTACGAGGCCCTGTTCCATCTGTACTTCTAGCACAGCCTCCAGTCACCAAAAAAACTGCACATGGGTATTTTGTCATTTGATGCCTGAGAATGCCACAGGACTTCTGTGTTAAATCACATGGGTCCCAGAGTACAGCTGGGATAATTAATTTATCACCTCTCCCAGATTCCCATTGTGTGTCCACACCAGAATCACATGCTTCATTATTTGGTCCTGGAGTAATCAATGGGCTTTCTTCCTTGTTGGACAACTGATGTGAAATGCAACCATGGTGACCAAGTGCATAGTGACAACAGGGGGCAGTGTGGGAGACAAGAATGACTGTGACAGAATGCATCTTTTTAAACACAGTAAATGCCGTCCCCTGGTGCAGACAGTATGGAATGCATAAGCATTCTACCAAACAGTCTTAACAGTCTGCTTCACCTTCTGTGAGAGCTCAGGTGAGGTGGATTTGGACATATTGTTCTATAAACAGTCCTCTGCTGAGTGGTGTGTTGTTTGTTCTGCCGCAGATTTGGCTGGGCCTAACTGACCTCACGGAAAAACACTCCAGAGGTGACACTGAGGTAGTACAGAGGGCTAATATGGTAATGCCTCTCGTTCCAACACAAATGTTTCACAGAAACTGTTTCCCCTGCTTTAGCGTTGCGTGTTCTCCACTTCCAACACGTGCTGCCAGTTTAGCAGTGCAGCAGGGCTGGCTTATTACAGCTTTGCTGTTAGCGAACTGTTATTGTGCAGTAGTAGCATGTATAACGTAGTCTGACAGCAGACAAGTGGCTGCCTGTGAGCTACAGTACAGCATTGGATGGTGTCAGATTACACACAGAGAGCAGAGCAGTTTCTGCTGAAGGAGGGAGGGAGAGAGAGGGAGAGAGCGAGACAGGGGACTCACACAAGGAAGGACTCACTCTCAGTAGCCTAGGACAGCAGTTTGAAGGACACTGGAGTCATAGGGCTTCACACGCGCTAACTTAGCCACTTTTACTCTGGAGAGCCTCCAGCCACACTCTGAGAAAACCTTCTCTCAACACTACTCTACGTCCTGGAACCACATTTCTGCCCAACCGCACTGAGGTATGGCATCTTCACAGGTGGTGACTATCGGGCTGCTTTCATTCTTGGGGTATCGACTCTCTGCATGTTCACCTGCATTATTCATTTACCCTGCACCCACTTTCAGCACTGAAAAATACCTGTGACATCTCCACAGGAAAATGTGTGCTCATACGTTGTTCCCATGGTTTTGTCTTATTGCATGTGGTTGAAAAAAAAAATCTGTATTGCTCATAATGATATCTTTGATTGTTTCTTTATAAGGAATTTTGCTTACAAACTTTATCCTAGGATTTTTGGAGGTCAACATGTGTCATATTGCAACTTAATGCAGATTTTACTTGAATAAATTGCTGTTACAGTCATTGTCTGTTGCATGTAAAATATTTATCTTTGGAGATCAGTTAAAGACACAATATCCATATATATGCCTCTGGCATGATACACCATGCCTCTCAAATAGCAAAACATAACTTCGTGAACTTAATAACCCTCACTTGACCCAGAGTAGCCAAGATTCAGTTGTTTTTTCTACAAAAAGTATAAAAAGGGTTCATATATTGTTTATGCCAGTTATTAACATAAGTCATATTATTTGCGTACAGGAACAATCCGAAATGTGGACTTGCCTCATACCATGAAGGCGCACCATCATTGGAATTCTTTATCTGCAGAGTTAAGTTAACGGACAAAAATGTGCCGACTAAAAATGCCATTACGCCGCAATCAGAACACGAAATCTGCATACATCATAGGAATAAACCCCTGTTATCACAGTAAATAATGACACGTTAACAGCAGATATTTTCAGAAAGCTTTATTTACTTTCAAATGCTAATGAGATGTTTCCTCACAAGTAATTCAGCTAAACTCACGTGGTTTGTGTGCAGACCGGAGTGTTTATATTTGTAAGGTGTCCTGCGTCATGCGGCACGCTGTGTTCACCGCCGCTATATCTGGCGTTTCAACTTTGCCCCACTTGATACGACTCCCAGTCACATGAGATGGAAAATGTCATTCAGGCTTGACTAGTCCCCGTATAATTTGGTGGGACATTGTGACCTCCAAATACACCTTTAAAAACATAACGTGGCTACTTTCGTTCGCTAAGTTATCGATAGCAGACAAAACACGTCACAGCATTTGGTCTGATATACTGGAAAGTATCTAGCATTACCACTAGATTGTGGGTGGTATAATAAACCAGGTATGTGGCGAGTTAGTTGATGTTTCGTTAATTGGAATCAAACATCGTCTGTAATTATTGGTATACTGTCAGTGTCCATAACGTTAGCAATCTAGCGAGCTACATCTCCCGCAGTGGTAATGGTAATCGTTGGGCCTCGTTTTGATTTGGTTTATTTGTCGGTTGAAAACCATCAGATGCACGAGAGCTTCGGGATTTGAACCGATGCCGAACGCTGACCGCTCAAAGCCCCGCTACTTTCTGTTTTCTGTTCAGCCAGCACTGAGTAAGGCCTGGGCGATGGCAGAGGCTCACCAGGCGGTGGGCTTTCAGTTCACTGTCAGCACCGAAGGGATCGACCTACACCTGAGTCGGGAGGTACTGAAGCACATTTACCTGTCCGGAGTGACATCATGGAGGAAGCGCGCCATTCGTTTCAAGGTAGCTAGCTAGCTTGCTAGCCCGCTGGTTTACGACCATGGCTAGGCCTCATTTTGTATCTCTCTGGACCTAAAATAAATGTCAGATAACATTAAAATGAGCGTTACTGACAATAAATTATTTTTATCCCCACTTCAACTAACAAATTCAGCCAAGCTTTATGACTTACAAGGACTGTTTTGTTGTAGAACGGAATCTTGACTGGGGTGTATCCTGCCAGTCCGTCGAGTTGGCTGGTCGTTGTCGTGGCGATAATGAGCACCATGTATGCCAGGATAGATCCATCCATGGGAATGATTGATAGCATCAAAACAACTCTGCCTGTGAGGTTTGTGAGCCCAGAACTACTAATATCAAAGTACATACTAATATTGAACTTCAAGACAACCAGGCATTCAGAGGGTTTTTGTTTTTACCTTCCAATCAGCAACTACTGTAGACACTTGAAATCAGATGAGTAAACAGCTGATTTAATTGACAAATTAAATGCTGAGTTACAGCAAAGATTAGCACATCCCATTGGCTCTCCAGGACGAGGGATAGGAACCCTTATTCAATCTACACCAATGTTTACATGTATGGTTACAAATGTGTGCAGGCCCATTTAGACCTTAGGCCTGTCATTTGCCTATAGTCAGTGTGATTTACATTACATTCCCACATGAATGACATCTTGTCTCATTGTTCTGTCCATCTTTCCTTAAATTCTGAATTTATAATGTATAAACTATCCTTACACATTGTCAACTAATATCCATCGTTTCTGATCACCATTGCAGTGACTATTTGACAGTACAGACAAAAACGTTGTTGAGTGCTATGCTGTTTGCCACGGGCCTCTGGCTGTCACTCATCTTGATTCTGCGTTACACCCTCAAATTACTGCTGTCCTACCAAGGCTGGATCTTTGAACCACATGGGAAAAGGAGTTTCTCCACCAGGGTGTGGATGGTAGGTGCTTCATCCAAATGATGGTGTGATTTCTCTTTTCATGTGACATCTGAGTGGAGCAACAGAGCACATTTAAAATGACAGTATTGTGTCTGTACCAGAGGCTTGTGAAGATGTTCTCAGGACGTAAGCCACTGCTCTACAGCTTCCAGTCTTCCTTGCCCAGACAGCCAGTTCCCAGTGTGAAAGACACCATTCGAAGGGTGAGAGACAAGTACACAAGACTGCTTTAAGAGCAAAATGAGTGTATAGTGAAGTACCTTGCACCATGTCTTCATTTCCTTGTTTTGTCAAATTTAGTTGGCAATAGTGATAGGCTAGAAGGTTGCTGTAACGGTACATTTTATTTGGCTTGCAGTACTTGGAGTCAGTGCGCCCTCTACTGGACGATGACCAGTATAAACAGATGGAAATTGTAGCCAATGAATTTCGGAAGCACCCAGCTCCAAAACTGCAGAGATACCTCATTCTGAAGTCCTGGTGGGCAACAAATTATGTAAGTATAGTCAAAATATTTAGCAATAATGCTGTATGAATATAATGTGCATTATAAAAAACTCATAAACTGTATCCAGGAGCACTGGATATACAGTACAGTGGAAGATGACAGCAATTGTATATATTGTGAATGTCAGCAAAGAGTGAAATTTGCACTGTTGAATGAAGTGGCTTTGTGGATCAACAGGTGAGTGACTGGTGGGAGGAATACATTTACCTCAGGAGCAGAAGTCCCATCATGGTAAACAGTAACTTCTATGTTATGGTAAGTACTGAACACATAGGCCCTGGTGGTCACTGCTATTATTTATCTACTCATAACCCATTCAGGGCAGTCTGTAGTCTAGTAGCTAAGGTACACATTGCTCCAAGGGGGGATTGGCCCTTGCCTAGTATGTATGTAATGTATATTGTGCATTACGTTACAATGAATGTGCTGTGTGCTACATGTGCACCTGTATCCTGTACATTACATTACAGTCATTTAGCACACAACACATTCATTTGGCACACAGTGAACTGCTTAAGAGATTCAAGTTAAAGGTACACCCAAGGAAAGATCATACCAGGAAATTTAACCAGAAACCTTTAATTTCATAATGAAGTGTGTGTGTGTGTGTGTGTGTGTGGTTCTTGTTGCTTTGTTGTTGCTTGTATTGGATTGTGTGTGAGGATTTGAGGTCACATGGTCTCTCCTGGCTGTAGGACCTGCTGTATGTCACCCCTACACACCGCCAGGCAGCCAGGGCTGGGAACGTGGTCCACGCCATGCTGCAGTACCGCCGCAAGCTGGAACGTGGAGAGCATGCGCCGGTGAGCCCCCATACTGTACCGCAGACTGTACTACACTGACACCCGGCTGCACAGCATAGACTATACTGCAACGAGTATGCACACAGCCTGCAAAGTGCAGGCCCTGCTCTCTCTCTCACACACATAGACACGCACACGGGCACTCTCCTCAATATCACTGCACTGTTATGGCAGGATCTGTGCTAATTGGTATCTTGCTGTGTATCGATCTGTAAACTCAATCTCACCAAGTCTCACTCTGACAGCCTGGCTCACATACGCGCTTATTAACCTTTCACGCTGTCTGATCCTAATGACAAGCAAGTCATAATAAAGCGGCCAGCAGAGGCCAGAAAGGAACAGGAGAATCCATCATTCCTCATAAAATTAATACACTTTTCAAGTAAGAAATGGTGCAAGTAAAAAAACCTCTTGAGGCACAGCAATAATGAGTGTTTCTCACATCCGAAACGAGGGCAGGGAAAGTCAATATGTCAGTAATAGATTCAAAAGCAGTGCAACACTGCTGATGAAGATTGGAAAAATTGCCATCAACAGCAGACCTGTGTAATTAATGCTGAGGGTTGTACAGAATTGCTAATGTGCTGCTTCATGTTTATTAGCATCCTGTGATAGAAACAGAAATACTGATCATGCTGCTGACTCAGCACATAACAGCCCCCTCTCCCTCTCTGCCCACTCCACTCTACCTATGTTATGATTTTCTCTCAGATGCAAGCTTTAGGGACGGTCCCTATGTGCTCGTACCAGATGGAGAGAATGTTCAACACCACCAGGATCCCTGGCATTGAGACAGGTAAACACAGGAACAGAGCCTGAAACACAGGATTCCCAGCCTGCTGCTCTGCTCAGTGTGGCCCCTGCGGCTCTGCGTCCGGTTATTAGCACTAGCTCCAGCTAGGACAATATGTCACCCCTCTACTCATTTACTCTGCTGCCAGTTACATGCATACTAGTGTAACGCCTAGCTTTTTGCATGCTGCTGTAGTGAATGTCAGTAGTTCACTCCTGACAGTGTATGTCAGTGACATTGAGGTGCATGCTGTGATTCTTGTGTGCAGATTTTGTGCAGCACCTGAAGGACCGTAAGCACCTGGTGGTGTACCACAGGGGCCGCTTCTTCAAGGTGTGGCTGTACTACGGCGGCCGCCACCTGTGGCCCAGCGAACTGGAGGTGCAGTTCCAGAAGATCCTGGATGACCCCACAGAGCCACAGGCTGGGGAGCTGAAGCTGGCCGCACTGACTGCTGGAGACAGGTGGGGATGCCTCTGAATGGTCACATGACCACACCTCCTGAACATGAACACAGAGCTGAGTATCTGGTGTGTAAGTAAAATCTGTGGTGTGATGCAGCTTCCTAGGAATGGCCTCAAATGACCTTTTTCCTGTGTCACCAATTAATTTTCCCAGAGTGCCTTGGGCCAGAGCTCGGCTGAAGTATTTCAGTCAGGGCACAAACCGGGTGTCACTGGAGGCCATCGAAACGGCTGCGTTCTTCCTCACTCTGGATGACGAGTCCCATGGCTATGACCCAGAGAAGCTCAGATCTCTGGACCTCTACGCCAAGTCTCTGCTGCATGGGAAATGCTACGACAGGTAGAGTGCACCTTCTTCACCTGTGACCACTTGAACCTGACATGCAGTCCTACAGGGGAACACTCCAGTAAAACATTCTCCTCCTCCAGGTGGTTTGATAAATCGTTCAGCCTGATAGCCTATCAGAACGGGAAGCTGGGTCTGAATGCAGAGCACTCCTGGGCCGACGCCCCCATCGTGGGTCACATGTGGGAGGTAAGACTGCAGAGGAGAGCGTTTGTGTGCTCTGTGGGTGGTGGGCAGTGGCATTCACAAAGTGGTCCTGCTGTTTGTGTTTCAGTACATTCTGGCCACAGACAGCTTCCAGCTGGGCTACACAGAGGATGGGCACTGTATCGGGGATGCAGCTAAGGACCTGCCCCCCCCTGTTAAATTGCAGTGGGACATTCCCTCCGAGGTACGGCCCACTCACCCACTCAGCACTGGGGGACACAGCTCAGGCACTTCTGTGGAGTGCATCACCAGTTTATTGTTAACTTTTCTTACATTTTGTGCCTTCATTTGTACATTCCATTGCCTTTTACTTGTGACAGCTGCTTTTTGAGAAACAGTTTGAGTGTGCTGTATAAACTGTGACATATCCCATTACCCATGGTGCATCTGGTGTGTGCCAGTGCTGGCTGTGGTTGCAGTCCCACAGGGGGGCGTGTGATTGGCTGTAGCATTGTCCAGGTGTGGCATGTTTCTGTTGGCAGAGTAAGTCCTGCCTTGAGGCTCGCTAGCGACTCCTCTGGCGGATGGAATTCCTGCAGTCTGCCTGTTCGGGGCAAAGGGAGTCAGTGTGGCAGAGACGGTGCTCGCTGCAGCTCAGTCCTCTGCTCTGGGATGCGAGAGACTGTGAGGTTACCATGGAGACCAGTGCTGGCAGGCCCCTGTGCTGGCAGTGATTTGTGTGAAGATGCTGAGTCAGGAACAGTCTGCTCCGCTGAGTCAGCACTGCTCGGGGAACTGCCAGTAAACTTTATCAGCCTTTATCAAAGACATCTGAGCTCAGCCTGTGCTTAGGGAACAGCTGTATACAACAAATACAAGCAAGGAATATCTGTGTAATTTAGTCAAAATGACATTTTACAATGACATGTTTAGTATAACTGCCGTTGAGAGTCTTACCTTTGTATATAAGCTAGTGGTCCTCAGTTTGTTGTTACTTAGTAATTAATGACCAATTGACACAGCCGATTATACAGGTAACTCATCTCAGCTGATTTCTTGGGTCTGAATGGAATTTCAGGTGTTAAAAAAACCTGCATGGATTGCAGCTCTTCCAGCCTCAGAAGGGGACACTGGTGTAAGTGATCAGGTTATGAAGTAGACCTTTTGTATTTTGTGTCTTTAGTGCCAGAGGGTTATTGAGAGCTCCTACACTCTGGCCAAAGAGATTGCAGATGATGTGGATTTCCACGGCTTCCTGTTTGATGACTTTGGGAAAGGCCTGATTAAGAGATGCAGGACGAGCCCTGATGCCTTCATCCAGCTGGCGCTGCAGCTAGCGCACCTCAGGGTACAGCCACAGGAAAAACTCCGCCAGCTCCACCTCACTGAGGATACTCACTCAGCATTTATCATCTGAAATCAGATGCGCACTCAGCATTTATCAGCTGAGATCAGGCTTAAGGAATCACACCTGTTAGCACACCACTCCCTTCACTGAAATACCGAGAGCTGATGGCAGCGTTGCATACTTTAACTGTAAAACATCACCTCAGGTGTACAAGCTACTTAGGGAGGAACTCCCAATACACAACCTCTGGTTTGAGCACTGTGCTACTAACCTGAATGTTTTCTCTACACTCAACTAAATTAGATCTGACTGGACTGTTAACTGTGCACTGACAGCTATTTGACTGCACCCTAATTAATGGTGTAATTTATTACTCTGTAGTCACACAGTTCATTGAACAAAAAATCTTGAGCCATTAAACACTGAAGTATTTTCAAGGATGCAAATGGGGAGAGGTTCAGTTCACTGATCCTTAAATGATCTGGATAGTTCAACCTAATAATTTAGTTTTATTACATAAAACTAATCCTTATCATTTCATCTGCATTATTTTTGTTTGTGATAAAGTGCTGCTCTTCTGTTCTGATTGGTTAGGACAAGGGAGAGTTCTGTTTGACCTATGAAGCCTCCATGACCCGGATATTCAAAGAGGGCCGGACAGAGACCGTGCGCTCCTGCACCAGTGAATCCACAGTGTTCGTCCGTGCTATGGAGGACCCCTTCCAATCAGTACGATCCACTACAACAATAAGCGGTTACAGACTACAGCTCTCAATTTGCTGAAAACTCAGAGTCAGATCTGTACATTTCCAACACTCTTTTCACAATCTGCTCAGACTCTCTGCTCTGTTAGAAACCTCAAAACAGAAACTCAATGTGATAGTGTACATTCTACACTGAATAGAGCCTGCCTCAAATGCAAAAGCAGCCAAAATAAGCATATGGCAGAAAATCTGTCACTCGCTCTTGCCAGCTCACAGATCAGAGAAGCTGCAGAAACAGGCAGCAACAACTGTCCTCCAACTTAGTACCAACATCTCCATTTCTTTCAGCTGAATTTCATCTCCACTAATATGCTTTGTTTGATGGATTTGATAAGGTGATTTTGGTTTTTAGAGGTAACTGAGTTTGAAACTGAGTGCGGCGCTGGTCTCTGTCTTACCGTGCCGCACAGGGTGAACAGAAGCTTGAGCTGTTCCGCAGGGCAGCGGAAAAACACCAGCACATGTACCGGCTGGCCATGACTGGCTCCGGTATCGACCGCCACCTCTTCTGCCTCTACATCGTTTCAAAGTATCTGGGCATCGATTCGCCATTCCTTAAGCAGGTCAGTGAGCCAATCCCAGGGCCCATGGATGGCTGGTCTCACCTGCTATCAGGTACTTTCTGGCTGCAGCAGCTGATCTTATATTAGAATAAGATTTTGCCTCCAGTCAGGGGTGTCAAACTCAAATCCATTTGTGGTTTCTTTTTAGTCCAAAGCATTTGGCATTGGGAGACAGGTTCTGTGGACTCTAGAAAATCAGTGACTTAAGTATTTAAGTACTGGAAGTGTGATACCTCTGTTGTAGTTAGTTTGTTGGAGTTAGTTTTGTGAGGCAGCTGATCTCCTCCATATACATTGAAAAGGTTTGAATACAAAATGAACTGCATAATTTGGAGTGCTTTAACCACACTCTCCCATAGGTGCTATCTGAACCCTGGAGACTCTCCACCAGTCAGACTCCCCAGCAGCAGCTCAACCTAGTCGACTTGCAGAAGTTTCCTAAATTTGTCAGTGCTGGTGGGGGCTTTGGACCAGTAAGTAACCCCAGTGTATGCTTTAGTTCATTTTAATAGCTACAAAATTAATTCATTTTATAGCTAAAAAGTTATAGACAGTAACGATTGCAAACAAACAGTCAACTGCCCACACTATTCCACTGTTGTATTCCCGATGTTATCAGTTTTCTACATTGAGTTGCTTAGTGCTTCAGCCACATGCAAGGAATGTGATGTGTTATGTCACGCAATCCAAGTGATGTGACAAAGCTGTACAAATGCAGGCATCTCCAGTAGGCGGAAACACCATGTGGTATTTAAAACTAAGGAATATGTCAAATATATAAAGAGGCAACCACTGAGTCAAGCCGTGTGTCTGTTCAGGTGGCCGATGATGGTTATGGGGTTTCTTACATCATCGTTGGTGAGAATCTCATCACGTTCCACATCTCCAGCAAATTCTCTAGCCCAGAGACGGTAAGATTGCCAGATATTTCCACATGGTACTTCCCTTCACTTTACTGATGGGAAATTAAGTCCAGAGAATGGTCAAGCCTGAGTTCCATTTGTGCTACCTCTCCCATGACTGTTGTTGAATGTTGGATAACAGTACATAGAATTTGCGTTTTACTTCCTGTGTTATTGCTGAGGAGCTGCTAATGGTAGGTGAAGCTCTGAGTTGTTGGTGGCCTCTGTATTTCCCACCTTCAGCTTTTACCTCTCTGAAGTGTTTTTAGTGCCCCCTACTGGACACACCTGAATTACACTGTCTGCCGCTTCACTCTCCAGGACTCCTATCGCTTTGGCCAGAACATCCGGCAGGCCATGCTGGACATCCGAGCTTTATTTGCCATCAGGGAAAACAAGGTGCTACAGTGAGAACCCACAGTACATCACCGCCTGAGAACTCCCCACATTTCCACTTTGGGGTAATTTGTAAAAATAATGTACAGTGTATTATTTAAGAAACACCCTGCTTTAGAATGCACATTTAAAGTGCTAAACTCCTTCAGTATTGTGTTCAGCGGGCTGCATTTTAAGAATACTGATTTTTTATGTAAAAATTTTCTAGCAAAGACCTACAATGTAAATCCCCTACAAATCATAATCCAACAGATAGGATATGCTAGAAAAGGTATAACAATGATCCATTGCATTCACAGTTAGGTTTATACTATAGTTACGGTTATTATTTAAGATGTATTTTGTGTATTTAGTCAGGTACTGTAAATATTTAAGGTTATTTTCATTGTTACAGTATTACATGTTTAAACTGTACTGGCTTTAAATGTAAACATGAATGGCTTGTAAATATAGCCGAGCCATCACTTACCAAACCACAATCCCATGTCCAAGCACAGTTTGCTTTAATACAGAATCCATGAGAAAATAAAATGATTTTTGAAATAAAACAGAAATCCTGAGAATAGGCGTAAAAGAGAGGAAATGAACACTGGCTGAGTTAACAGTAAGCTGCCTTTATTGAAGAGGCACAGAGAGCAGTGTGAACCTGTTCTGAAATGTCCTGACTGCTGCATTCATTCCAGCTTACACCTGTCTCCACACACCCCATTAACCCAAACAGGGCACATTCCCTTTGATGGACCCTGTCCTCCCCATTCCCTTTGATGGACCCTGTCCTCCCCATTCCCTTTGATAGACCCTGTCCTCCCCATTCCCTTTGATAGACCCTGTCCTCCCCATTCCCTTTGATGGACCCTGTCCTCCCCATTCCCTTTGATGGACCCTGTCCTCCCCATTCCCTTTGATGGACCCTGTCCTCCCCATTCCCTTTGATGGACCCTGTCCTCCCCATTCCCTTTGTGGTTTGCACCCCCGTTGTCTGAATAAGATGGTTTGGAATCAGTGCAGCAGTTGGTTCCATACAGCTTCCACAGCATGGCAACTTTTGCCTGACATTTCCTTGTCAGAACAAAATTTTTTGACACAAAACATCCCAAATGTACACTCTGTGGTCACAGCAGCTTTTCCTGTGCTTAGGTTACTGTTTGTATTGAGTACCAGAATGAAGAAGCAAGGAAAAGTGTTCCTATTTCAGAGCACCCATTTTTGTATCTAGCTTGGGTAATGTTAATGGCATATGTGAACACCCTGGTTTCAAAATGTACAAAGCCATTGTATGTGACCAATGAAAATGAGTTTCCATACATTTCTCAGTACAAAAAGACAAATACATCTCTAATACAAGAGCAATAAAAAAGTATACATTTATTGGGGTAAGTGTTACCTTAAGCTGCAGTTTTGGCATGTTGGACAAGAATGCAAATTGCTCTGCAAAACAAATGAGAAGAAAGCCAAAAGGTGTACGACACACGCGTGTGCTTGTGGAGACTGAGAACAAGAGCAGCATACTGCATGTAGTGCTGTACACACTGTAAAACTGCCCCAACTGACCACAGGAACGGCTTTCTACCCATGTTTTCAAAATCAACCTCACTTCTGTGACTGACCAGTGAGTACATTACACAATAACTGCTTTTTGACTCTTACATTCTTTGCAGTACTACTACAGGCCAAATCTGCAGTGTTTCTTGCCAAAATATGCAGTAAATACATATGCATGTACATTGTGCAAAACACTAGGAGGAGATGGGAGCAAAAGGTTTTCTAATCTCCAGAATGCACAGATCCATTCTTTGTGCAGTCTTTTGATTGGTTCATAAGATGAAATGATTGGCAGCATGGGGAAGCTCCACCCAGTATGGAGTTTATGAAGCCTCACTTCCCCATCATTGACACTGCATTACTACAGCTGATGCACAACCTAATTTATGTGTCAGTTTCACATCCTTCTGTTGATAGTACAACCATGCAAAGTTAGCATTTCAGATTGACTTACAGAATATTTGAAGGGGCGGGGCAGAGATTGGATAAAACTATACAAAAACCAACTTGAAAAACAACATGCAACCCCTTAGTATACACCACCTTCTACTTATATTTTTCCCGTCTTTCAAGGCATCTGTTACAGCTTTTACACTAGTCCTAGTTAATAAATGTACACATAGTGACCGGACAAACGAAAATGCTATCATGGTACTTGTTGGTAAATGGGTGCTCCGCAAAAGCACCTTTAAAAAAAAGCCTATGCGGCAATAGACAAGAAGTGTCTAAAGATTCAAAATGAATCAACAGTATCAGATAATATTCTCAACTCAGAACCTGCCTTACGATCAGGTGCGTTCTTAGTTAATGTAACAAAAACAATATAACGAGACCAAAATGGATTTTATGCTGTTGTTTAACGTGTGATCTGCCCTACGATCAAAATCTGAGCAGTCAAGATACACATTAACATGGTAGCTATATATATATACATATACACACATAGAAATATATATATATATATATTTCTAATTTCTCTCTAGGGTTATGCTAGAATGTCTGTCTAAAAAGATGTGACCCTTGGTCCAGCACTAAGATGTTGCCCCTGGGGTGGGGTTGACGTTTTGCGTGGAGACCTGCGGAGCCACCTCGATGATCCGGGGTTTGTCAATGATGCGGGCGGTGCGGTTGCCCTTCTCCACAATACCAATGATCCAGGCCTGGTGGCCCTCCCCATATTTCGGGGATTTGATCTCAGCACAGAATCTGGCAGCCTGCTCCCGGGGGAGGCAGATCAACAGACCTCCTACAACACAGAATCCCTCTCTGTTTTAATCATAACACCAACATCAACTTTTCCACTTAAAAAAAAAAAAAACACTCAAGCCCAGGTCACACTCAAAAAAACCACTTCCAAAAACCATCTGACATTCCTCCACTAGCTGATGATGGTTGTACACAGACACTGAATGTGCCCTAGGGTGAATTACTGTTTACTTCATTCATCCAGCCTCACACTTCAGGTTTCTTCTCAAGTCCTTATAGTTTCTCACTTAAATGAAAAATGTTATACTTATTTTATCTTTCCAGGAAACAAAAACATGTCAAGATAAACTTGATGCAATATGAAAATATGTTTCTGACTTGCTGGCACTCAGAGGTAATTTGGGGTGTAGAGTGAAAGCACTGTCCTTACCGGAGGTCTCTGGGCAGGTCCCATGCATCAGGCCAAACATGTTGCCGCAGGCCTTGCTGACAGCAGCCATCTTGGCGAGCACAGGCAGGTTGTGTATGACGAAGGACACCTCGCTCCGCTGCTGTCGTGCCAGGTTCTGGGCGTGGCCCAGGATGCCGAAGCCCGTGATGTCTGTGGCCGCATGGGCGTTAAATGTGTGCATAAGCCCTGCAGCTGGAGAACAAACACAACACACGTGTTATGTCCACTGGCCCAGCCGGTTTATACCTTTCTGCTGTAAGCCTGGTGAAAGCAGTGCAGTTCAGAGTGATAGTGCCAGATTTATACCTCTCTGCTGTAAGCCTGGTGAAAGCAGTGCAGTTCAGAGTGATAGTGCCAGGTTTATACCTCTCTGCTGTAAGCCTGGTGAAAGCAGTGCAGTTCAGAGTGATAGTGCCAGGTTTATACCTCTCTGCTGTAAGCCTGGTGAAAGCAGTGCAGTTCAGAGTGATAGTGCAGGTTTATACCTCTCTGCTATAAGCCGTAACATTCCTCTGTGTTAGCCTGCCTGC
Organism: Albula glossodonta; assembly: GCA_019788955.1. NCBI lineage: Eukaryota > Metazoa > Chordata > Actinopteri > Albuliformes > Albulidae > Albula > Albula glossodonta. Next base: position 69,982 of record JAFBMS010000341.1, read on the forward strand.
TCCACCCAGTGCACTTCCACATCCTCATCATCCTCTACACTCTTCAGTGAAACACTCGTGCAGACCCTGTCTCCTCTGAAATATCTCACACTGCATTTACAAAGGCCTGCAGTTTTAATTCCACTCACTGTAATAACCCACCCTGAAGGTCAGTGTTTAATACACACCATCTGCCCAGGCAGCTCAAACTGCCAGTCAGAAGAAAGCTCAATATGCAAACTGTGTACCCAATAACACACACACACACACACACACACACACACACACACACGCAAGCACAATTAAACAGTAATCAGTGATCACAGAAACAGGCAAGTGGACGTGCATGACACACACATACTCAACAACAGGGAAAAACGTATACATGTTCCATCAATGACTGTCACAGTAAGGGCTGCACTCACACAGTAAGGACTGCACTCACACAGAAAGGACTGCACTCACACAGAAAGGTCTGCACTCACACAGAAAGGACTGCACTCACACAGAAAGGACTGCACTCACACAGAAAGGTCTGCACTCACACAGAAAGGTCTGCACTCACACAGAAAGGACTGCACTCACACAGAAAGGACTGCACTCACACAGAAAGGACTGCACTCACACAGAAAGGACTGCACTCACACAGAAAGGACTGCACTCACACAGAAAGGACTGCACTCACACAGAAAGGACTGCACTCACACAGAAAGGACTGCACTCACACAGAAAGGACTGCACTCACACAGAAAGGTCTGCACTCACACAGAAAGGTCTGCACTCACACAGTAAGGACTGCACTCACACAGAAAGGACTGCACTCACACAGTAAGGACTGCACTCACACAGAAAGGACTGCACTCACACAGAAAGGACTGCACTCACACAGAAAGGACTGCACTCACACAGAAAGGTCTGCACTCACACAGTAAGGACTGCACTCACACAGAAAGGTCTGCACTCACACAGTAAGGACTGCACTCACACAGAAAGGACTGCACTCACACAGAAAGGACTGCACTCACACAGAAAGGTCTGCACTCACACAGAAAGGACTGCACTCACACAGAAAGGACTGCACTCACACAGAAAGGTCTGCACTCACACAGAAAGGTCTGCACTCACACAGAAAGGTCTGCACTCACACAGAAAGGACTGCACTCACACAGAAAGGACTGCACTCACACAGAAAGGACTGCACTCACACAGAAAGGACTGCACTCACACAGAAAGGTCTGCACTCACACAGAAAGGTCTGCACTCACACAGAAAGGTCTGCACTCACACAGTAAGGACTGCACTCACACAGAAAGGACTGCACTCACACAGAAAGGACTGCACTCACACAGAAAGGTCTGCACTCACACAGAAAGGTCTGCACTCACACAGAAAGGTCTGCACTCACACAGTAAGGACTGTACTCACACAGAAAGGACTGCACTCACACAGTAAGGACTGTACTCACACAGTGTAGCCAAACCATCAGCAGGTCTGACCATCAGGGATGCCAGAATAAAAAGCAGTGGAAAATACACCAGACGTTGGCTACATGATGTGAACAACCCTGGATTAGGGCATTTTCCTAAGAAAAGAGTGACAGTAGCAGATTATCTGACAGCTGGTAAAATGCAGAGTGTGCTTACCTGTTCTGTTGAGCCTGGCCATGTTCATCATGGCCTCCTGGTAGGCAAGTTCGACATCTTCCTGAGTCACCACCAGTTTGATCTTATTCCATTTCTCTGGCTGCAGAGAGATGGCCCACACTGAGGTTAACACAGGGCACAGGGGCCACAGCACAATGCTAACACAGTGCCATGCTAGCACAGCGCCATGCTAACAGACTGGCAGACCACGTTACAGTGGGATCCCCCTTCGCTCTGCACTCATAACTTCATCACAGGTGATCTGAGCCGGAAACTCATTGCTCAAGCACTGCAGACGACCACAGGTGAAATCCCCATGAAAGTGTGCATGAAACAAACACACACACACACACACACACACACACACACACACAGAGAGGAGATCTACAGCAGAAGTGGGCAATGTCTGCATTTCACACCAGCTTCTGCTCTCTCACATAATTACACTGATCATTTATCTGACACCATTACTACATTTCTCTATAAGCTCATGACTGCAAACTAAAGACTGTTGTCTTATGATTACACAGCTGATTAGCTAACTGCACCTGTAAAAACAGCATCTACAGACAGCAGTTCTCCAGGACCCAAACGTCTCTGCTCTGCACCATCCAATCCCCAGCTGACGAATATGGCTTTATACGAATTTGGAGCACCTGCCTTCCTTTCAGCCTCCAAAAATAAAGTAACAATCAATGTCAAGAGTCATAAAGCCCCTCTCAAAGCCTCTCCACTGTCCTCAGGGCCTGACGTAATGACATTTCACACCCAGAGCACTCTGTTACTCTCAGCTGGGCTCTGAATCTCATCTAACTTACCACCTGTGGCTTTTCCACACTCTCTCTCCTGTCCTGCCGTCTCTCTTCCTCCCATTACCTCACTCAAGTCTATCAGTCTACATAAGGGGAATAAAACTGTTTCACTCAACATAGTTGGACACAATGCACATGATGAAAAATTTTGAAAAATGACAGCTGACACTGTTTTGTAATATTTACTGTTACAGTAATTTAAACATCAAGCAGAGAGGATTAACCACTGACAGAAACATACAATTGTACAAATGCAAATATAAAGCAAACTCAACTTACACACAGTGATAAGGGAAACAATGAAACACTTAACAATGTAAGAGCTATTTGATAAAATATGTCTACTTTAATTTTAAAAGATGGCAGACACCGCAAACAGCTCAACCTGCAGACGCAGGGATCAGCTCATGCTGCAAAAGCAGTGATCAGCTCAGGCTGCAGAAGCAGTGATCAGCTCAGCCTGCAGACGCAGGGATCAGCTCATGCTGCAAAAGCAGTGATCAGCTCAGGCTGCAAAAGCAGTGATCAGCTCAGGCTGCAGAAGCAGTGATCAGCTCAGCCTGCAGAAACAGTGATCAGCTCAGCCTGCGGACACACTGATCAGCTCAGGCGGATAGCTCAATGTATTTCTGTGACTGGGTTAATCTGAGCTGCAGGCTGTAAAGGAGTTAGCTCCAGGGTAATGAGTATAATGAATGAGTGTTTCAGCTGCTCCAGCTTGGGCTCTTTCTCCAATTAAACCAACAGGCCACAAAGGTCCACTGGATTCCATATCTTTCACAATTAATTATGAAACCAGATCATGCAGGGAAAAGCCTACATCCTGACTCACGATAATAATAATTATAAGGCCTGTTAAAGAAATAAATCCACATTACCAATCCCCCGCTGTCAGTAATCAGTCATCTACAGGAGCAGTCAACAAATGTAACCCTGACTGGACAGTGTGTAGTATGTTTCATTTTGGCTGATTTATGTGGTAAAGTCTTTAAAAACGTATTTACGAAGTGAGCAGTCAGATATGATACACTAAATGGAAACACATAATATTCAAAATGTACTTACGATATCCAGCCACTGGTGGACGGCCACGGCAACTTGTGTCCCCAAGGGCTTAGTCAACACTAGCACATCGCCTGGCACTGCGTTATCTGGCCTGAGAATATCACCACACAGCATGTGAAATACACGCACACGCACGCACGCACACACACACACTCTCACACACACACACAGGGAGGGTGAGGGAATAACAAGGGTGTGGGAGAGTAAGTGGCTCTGTGTCAGTGAATGAGGAGGGGGAGTTGGTGCTGGACTCACATGATGAACTCGTTTGGCTGGCATACGGTTGTAGCTACTCCCCCCAGGACGATCCAGGGGTTGAGGACAGTCTGTCCCCCTGTGACTGAGGTCCCCGCCTCCTCCGATGCATCTTTAAAACCCTGGATTATCAATGGCATCACCTTATCCCGCTCCTGCACACAAACAACCAATCATCATCACCTTATCCCGCTCCTGCACACAAACAACCAATCATCATCACCTTATCCCGCTCCTGCACACAAACAACCAATCATCATCACCTTATCCCACTCCTGCACACAAACAACCAATCATCATCACCTTATCCCACTCCTGCACACAACCAATCATCATCACCTTATCCCGCTCCTCCACACACAACCAATCATCATCACCTTATCCCGCTCCTGCACACAACCAATCATCATCACCTTATCCCACTCCTGCACACAAACAACCAATCATCATCACCTTATCCCACTCCTGCACACAAACAACCAATCATCATCACCTTATCCCGCTCCTGCCCACAAACAACCAATCATCATCACCTTATCCCGCTCCTGCACACAAACAACCAATCATCATCACCTTATCCCGCTCCTGCACACAACCAATCATCATCACCTTATCCCGCTCCTGCACACAACCAATCATCATCACCTTATCCCACTCCTGCACACAAACAACCAATCATCATCACCTTATCCCGCTCCTGCACACAAACAACCAATCATCATCACCTTATCCCGCTCCTGCACACAAACAACCAATCATCATCACCTTATCCCGCTCCTGCACACAAACAACCAATCATCATCACCTTATCCCGCTCCTGCACACAAACAACCAATCATCATCACCTTATCCCACTCCTGCACACAACCAATCATCATCACCTTATCCCACTCCTGCACACAACCAATCATCATCACCTTATCCCGCTCCTGCACACAAACAACCAATCATCATCACCTTATCCCACTCCTGCACACAAACAACCAATCATCATCACCTTATCCCGCTCCTGCACACAAACAACCAATCATCATCACCTTATCCCACTCCTGCACACAACCAATCATCATCACCTTATCCCGCTCCTGCACACAAACAACCAATCATCATCACCTTATCCCGCTCCTGCCCACAAACAACCAATCATCATCACCTTATCCCGCTCCTGCACACAAACAACCAATCATCATCACCTTATCCCACTCCTGCACACAACCAATCATCATCACCTTATCCCGCTCCTGCACACAAACAACCAATCATCATCACCTTATCCCGCTCCTGCACACAAACAACCAATCATCATCACCTTATCCCGCTCCTGCACACAACCAATCATCATCACCTTATCCCGCTCCTGCCCACAAACAACCAATCATCATCACCTTATCCCGCTCTCGCTGCACACAACCAATCATCATCACCTTATCCCGCTCCTGCACACAACAACCATCATCATCACCTTATCCCGCTCCTGCACACAAACAACCAATCATCATCACCTTATCCCACTCCTGCACACAACCAATCATCATCACCTTATCCCACTCCTGCACACAACCAATCATCATCACCTTATCCCGCTCCTGCACACAACCAATCATCATCACCTTATCCCGCTCCTGCACACAAACAACCAATCATCATCACCTTATCCCGCTCCTGCCCACAAACAACCAATCATCATCACCTTATCCCACTCCTGCACACAAACAACCAATCATCATCACCTTATCCCGCTCCTGCCCACAAACAACCAATCAGTCACTGTCACTTTCAACCAAGGAGTCCATCGCTGGTAAAAATTAGTCATATTATGACCACATTCCTCCAGGTTGATTACAGAGACAGTTTACTTAGATGAGCAATTCTGCTGACAAACATTTTAATATTCTGAGGCATGCTGAGGAGGTGTGACCCAAAAACCCCATTTAACTGAGCGCCCCATCAGTGCCATATCACCACAATCCTGTGTATGTACCATGTGAATGTAACGCCAGTAGCTAACATTAGCACTGTGTATGCACCATGTGAATGTAACGCCAGTAGCTCACATTAGCACTGTGTATGCACCATGTGAATGTAATGCCAGTAGCTCACATTAGCACTTACCTTGTCTGACAGCTTGTTACTGATCCCCAGAAGCATCAACATGTTGTCGCACTCTGTGACCCCCATGGCATACAGGTCACTCAGAACATTGGCACACGCAATTCGACCCTGGACAGAGAGGACAAGGTTAACGCATTACTGACATCACTGTGAACAGAGAACACCCATTAAAACTGTAACAGAGTGGTTCTGTGAATTCCAGAAGACCACCACAGGCACATGGGCCATCCACAGTGATGGAGCACTGCCTCTAGAGGTCAGGAGGAATCAAACAGAGCTCAACTGAAAACATTCTTTCAGATTTCTAAGATGTAATTATAACAAAAGTCAAAGAAGTAAAGAAAATGTGCACCATCATGTAAGGGTCGTCCACGATGGGGTAAATGTAGTCTGTGGTCTGCACTAGAGAGAGGCCGCCGTGCCGGAGAGGAGTCACACATGTGTCCATCCCAATACCTAAACACAGCAGGCCGACCGACACACATCTCAGCAGACAGCGCAATCAAACAACAGGCAACCACCAGCACGATTACACAACCATATCAGCATTTCCTATGATATATCATTATCATTTCACATTTCCTTCATGCATAAACTGACCCTATGGGCAGCATGGTAGTAAGGTTAGGGTCTGTAAATCAGAGGTCACAGCTTCAATTCTCAGATCATTGTGCTGCCATTGTACCCCTGAGCAGGTGCCTTGCCTGAATATGTTCAGCATTAATGTGATGTAAAGCTGTTAGCAATGCAAGCTGCTCTGGATGAGACCACCTGCTAACAGTGCTCAAGTGTGTGACAGACAGCTCTGCACTCATTCTGCTCTGCTGATGGTGACAGCATGCCACAGGCCTGAGAGCAGCCTCCGTAGGGCTAATCACGTGGTGCTGCTCAACAAGTTATATGCTTCATATTAAACCTGATTCAATAAGAGCGAGTGATATATCACACAACTGAATTCTGATGCTATACCAGGAGAGCTATCAGCATTCTGAGTTCAGTGATGTAAAATGCATAGATGTCATTTCTCCGACAATGAAAAACATGCTTGAATGTGAAAGTGTCATAAACAGGCCAGCGCAGGATGGTGCCCTACCCAGCCTGGGCATCACAGCGCCCAGGAACTGCTCATCCTCCTGGAAGTGGTTCTCCTGCAGAGACTCCAGCAGCTTCTGCAGGACATCCTGCGGCACTTTGCAGCCCGTACCCTTCAGCTCTGTGAAGCGGGTCAGTCGGAAGTTCTTGTCCAGTTCATAGCTCTCAGGGTTGAAGGATTCCCGCACAGACATGGCTGTGAGAAGCAGCTGGGCCTTCACCACTGATCCAATGCTGTTTCCTCAGCAACCTCTCAATCTGGGAGTGACAGATAAAAAGACCCTTCACTAACAGAGATATTCCCTACTCACAGCTAGACACAGAGACAGGCGAGTATTGACTGCTTCAAATGCTGAGGAATGTTTACTTTTAGATCCCATGGTTAAATGTAAGTGAAACATATCAAAATAAGGTGGAATCTCCCAAGTTCATTTCCTCAAAAACCACAAACGTTTTACTTTTCTGTATTTTGTTGTACATGCAGGACCACAAATATGCAAAAATTAACGGACATTTTAAATTATTATTATTATTCAGTTGTGACTCTACTGTTCATTCAGATAAATATTCAAGTGCAGAACGTGAACCCATTTTGCTTGTTAAGTGTAACACATGGGATATATTTATGATATTACAGTGGATTCGCGGCATGTTGAACGCGGTTCACAATGTTCCTGTTTCCATCACATCTGTACAACCAGAAACGTGGCAATGTGGAATCATAAAAAGTGCAAGAATAAAAAAAAGCTTACTACATAATTCAACAGGAACACAGTGCCTCTATAGCTTTTTGTTATACATGTTTTTTTCCCAACAGTATTAACGCTTAACATCAATAGCGGAGTTCACTTTGAATATATAAATTACTGAAAAATAACAGACGGTGCTTAAAACCAACGAGCTACAGGTGATGGTTAACGTCCTAAGCAAGGTTCACATAGGTTTAGCTACCTTGCTAATGATGTCATTAGCATGCGTGGCCACCCGTGCAGTCTGAATTTACGAGATGCAGTTTACACTGCATGGAGGCGGTATATTGGCATGTGCTTTAAGTGTCCACACACAAATCTGTCTACTGTGGCCAGCTTCAGTCTACTCATCTGGAACCAAGGCCTTCGGAACCAACTTTCCTAATTACATGTCACTACACTGTTTACATACGTACTTGATGAACACGTAAAAGCCACAACTAACTTGTACGTACTTTTAATCCATTTGCACATGTACTGTAGTTCGCAAGCGGTGCACCGCGCAATTACCAGTATCTCGGGTTACCTTAAATATTTTACATCTGCTGCCTTAAAGCGCTGGGTGAGGCCTGTACTTTTCAGAGCTTTGGTTTCGCTAAAGTTTGGGGTGAATTGTAATCGCAAGTAGACGCTTACTTTGTGATTCACAGTCATCATTCATTTATGTTTAAGAAGCACGAATATCGGTGCAGGAAGGTAAAAGGGGAAATTACTGGGAAACTGGTCTCGAAGTTGCAGGAATTAACCCCTTGTGTTATTCTCCAGCCCCACAGCTGCCTGCATCCCGTGTCATAGTCAATGCGCAGTTAGCTAGCTCGCTAACACTAGACAACTTAGTTATGGTTCACGCTAAAAACTTGCAATTGTACGCCGACTTTGTTTTGGTAGCACAATGCATTTTTTCTTGCTTAAGATATTGGTTTGAGGACCAGTAAATGTTTCGTCGTTTCGAAGAAACCGGGCTAGCTTCATCTAAAAATGTCGGCGGTTGAAAAAATTAACCCATGAGCAACCCATGTGAGGTAAGATACAACGAAGTCTGCATGGTTATGAAACTACCACGTTTCTCGAATTCTGTACAACAATGGTCTTTTTAACTGCGTAAGAGATATTTAAAGTAGTACCCCTCACATTTTAACAGAAGAAGGACGCTTTTATTCATATTTCATTTCCCCTTTAATTCCGTACTCTCGTTTATCCTTACCGGTTTCGGTTTAGCGGCACCTCCCGATACAACAGAGGGGACAGTCCCAGAATGCACCGGGGCCACGAGGGGCGCCCTTAAACAACGCCTGAAGAGAATAGGATATCAGGACAAAGTGGTATTACAGTTTAATTAGCAAACGTGACGTTTGTTTCGCCACACTCTGAAATGCATAAAATCAGACTAAGTGGCAGAACGGACATTTCCGTAAAATAAAGCTACAATGCATGAAAATAAAGGTAAAAACAAATGGGACTGGAGTGGGTCCTTTGCATGTAGACTAGCGCCTTTACCTCCCCTTTAAACAATATTTGAAAGTATGGCAAGAATAAAGTAAACAATGGAATGTACCTTTAATTGCGAATTCCGTGCCAGGAACGTGAAAGGATTTCGTATTTTGACAACATTTAAAAGAATGTATTTAAACCAGTGGGTTTTTCGCACTGCAACTTTACAGCTAAACATCCTGAGTTTGTGGAGCGCAAATGTCTGGATGTTTACGTTAAAAAAATCTTAGAAACTCTTATTTCTGGTTTATTATTATCGCTTTAATTCAAAGTCGTGGCAATCAAAACGCAACACGTCAAACAAAATATGAGACAGTATTTATTTCTGTCAGGAATAATGCTCTTGGAAAACCAAAGGGCATGGGATAGTATCAGTATTGGTAGACTACTTATACTTTACATATGTTAAAACAAAGGAATCAATCACAGATTTGGGCCTTGTGCACACCATAGAAAACATAGCAGTCAGGACCACGTTACTGTATATTACACATACAAACTGTAAACAAGTCTCTTACATAAACACCAAGGAAACACCTGTACAATTTTACATTATGCTGACATCTCTGCTGTTCCTAACAACGACTTCTATAACTTCAACAGTGTACATTAGCGGAAGCCAGTAGTTTATCTTGAGTATATAATTGATGTGGTTAATTCATTTGCCCAAGTGAATTAAGTAAAGTGCGTAAGAGTTAATCCTGCATGGGCATTGGTGTTGCTAACGCATTGTGTAATATACTGTAATAGAGCATCTAACAGAAAGACCATATTTTAACATTACATCTCAACAATACTTAATGTTTTTAAAAGATAAAAACTTTGTCTATTTACATATCAAAATCATAATAACACACATTATGAAAGGCATGGAGTGATTCATAAATGGCCACAAAATTATTCACTGTGTTAATTAATCAGTGTCATTTTAGGCATCTTTTCATTTTATTCAAAAATTAAAAGCTCTGCATAAAACACCATTAAATTACCATTCTATTGAAGTTTTTAGTGTAGAGACAACTGTTGTAGATACCAAAAACTCAAAACTTGTTGCATTGTTCCTAATTGAATAAGCAGTTTTTCCATAAAAGATCAGAGCAGTGGACTAGATCAAGGGTGACTCATCAGGATTTGCTGGGAATGACAGATCATTGATCCATGTAATTCCAAATGTGGGGCCCTTATAACTGCTCCTCAGTTATCGCTGATTAAAGCTGCCCTAGTTAAGATTCCCACATGTAACTGCAATTTTCTAACATTCAAATTTGCATACAGATTTACAATAGGTTGACTGTATGTACATGATCAACAAGCTGGATCAATTGCTTTCCTCATCTAGGGGTAGTTTTCTCCATTCTTGTGGCATTTACATCCATTTATCAGTATTGTGGATCAGTGTCCCACAAAGTCCATACTAGGTCATTGTTGCTATCAACCAATCAACACAATGCGACTGAGCTGGCTGCCTACTGAACACACATTTTTTACCACGTCAACAGTCAAGGTTGTGCTTTTGCGTCTTTGTGTGACCATGTTTGAAAAACGCAATATACAACTTCTGGGGACCATCAAGCTTACTAGCGCCATTGTTTATTTGTTGGTCAATTGTTTTGTAGGGAAACTGTAAGGCATCATCTGTAACTGTAAACTAGTAGCAGAACATTTTTTCTTTCCATCAGATCGATTCTGAGGCAGAGCATTACTCAGATTAGCTCATTATTTAATGTGAATGGGAGGATATCAGCCACAGTGCAGGTGAGAAATCCAGGTGAGATTAAGATCACTGAATATTCACTTGCCTTGTGGAAGATGAATTCTCATTAGCATGTCACACCTGCCTACTGTTATGTCCTGTAAACTGCAACCAGTATGTCTGCTTGAGCTGAAAACAGCGGGATAATCAGACAGCCAAACAGCAATGCAGAACTCCAGTTTGGGAAATAAAGTAAAATGCTCAAAACAAATGCCTGGAGCTGAGACATTGCAGATGGTACAACATCTACCTGCAACTGTTGATACACACTGAGGATGACTGGGTGAGCTCACAGATGTCACTCCCAGTATTACCTGTGTCAGTAAATGCAGGGAGACTGGAGCGTGATGAACACATTCAGATGCAGCAGATATCTCGCTCGTCCCAGCGTTGTGTGGGAGGCCCCCGGAGAGCACGGCTCTCTCTAACTACGCTGAGTCTAAAAGGTCTTTGTTTGACAAAACAGTCACATAAAGAGCTCATCATGTTGCAGAACACATTGTGAAAGCAAATTAGACTTACCTAATTCTTTAGTCATTGCCTTCACAAGAACAATACAAGGAACCAGTCTCACAGTAAAATAACTAGAAGCTCTTCAGAATGGACTTTGGAAGTGGCACAGAGTTAAAGTGAGGGGTGCAATACCACCGTGAGGACACTGCTACTGGGTAGCAGAGACGTGCTCTACGCTGTGACGTCCTTCTCAGCAGCAACGTCAGGGTCCTCCACAGTCTTCTCCAAATCAGAGCCTGCAGCACAAAATATAATCAGTGACACTCAAAGTCTATGTTCCCTATGACAAATGCAACATGCAGTTATCATCAGAGAAACATGGGCCCGCTCAGGTGTGTTACCTGTTGGTGGTTCTGGCCTCTCTCTGCCCTCTTCAGAGAAGTTAAATTCCTCTAATGATATGAACAAAAACACGCAACAGCAATCAGGACAACTGTCATGCGATAAACAGCATGACCCTGCACTGCTAAGCCATTACCACACACAGCATACAGCACAGAGCAGCAGAGTGCCACACACAGCATACGGCACAGAGCAGCAGAGTACCACACACAGCATACAGCACAGAGCAGCAGAGTACCACACACAGCATATGGCACAGAGCAGCAGAGTACCACACACAGCATACAGCACAGAGCAGCACAGTGCCACACACAGCATATGGCACAGAGCAGCAGAGTGCCACACACAGCATACGGCACAGAGCAGCAGAGTGCCACACACAGCATACGGCACAGAGCAGCAGAGTACCACACACAGCATACAGCACAGAGCAGCAGAGTGCCACACACAGCATACGGCACAGAGCAGCAGAGTGCCACACACAGCATACAGCACAGAGCAGCAGAGTGCCACACACAGCATATGGCACAGAGCAGCAGAGTGCCACACACAGCATACGGCACAGAGCAGCAGAGTGCCACACACAGCATATGGCGCAGAGCAGCAGAGTACCACACACAGCATACAGCACAGAGCAGCAGAGTGCCACACACAGCATACAGCACAGAGCAGCAGAGTGCCACACACAGCATACGGCACAGAGCAGCACAGTGCCACACACAGCATATGGCACAGAGCAGCAGAGTGCCACACACAGACAGAGCAGCAGAGTACCACAGCATATGGCAGAGAGCAGAGTGCAGCATACGGCACAGAGCAGCAGAGTACCACACAGCATACGGCACAGAGCAGCAGAGTGCCACACACAGCATACACAGAGCAGCAGAGTACCACGCAGCATATGGCACAGAGCAGCAGCCACACAGCAGGCACAGCAGCACACACAGCATACAGCACAGCAGTACCACACACAGCATACAGCACAGAGCAGCAGAGTGCCACACACAGCATACGGCACAGAGCAGCAGAGTGCCACACACAGCATACGGCACAGAGCAGCAGAGTGCCACACACAGCATACAGCACAGAGCAGCAGAGTGCCACACACAGCATACAGCACAGAGCAGCAGAGTGCCACACACAGCATACGGCACAGAGCAGCAGAGTACCACACACAGCATACGGCACAGAGCAGCAGAGTACCACACACAGCATACGGCACAGAGCAGCAGAGTACCACTCACAGCATATGGCACAGAGCAGCAGGGGGGACACAGCACCAGTGGACACTCGTCCGAGGCAGTGGATACGTAGCGCTGTGCCAAGCTGCCCTGCTGCGTCTGTAATCTCTGCACTGCTAAATGGGTGAGAGGGTGAATCATGCAGCCTCCACACACACACGTCCAGCGGGACACGCCAGGTTAATACGGGATCTGTCCAATTTACAGCAGGGTGCGAAGGTGAATCAACGTTTCCTCCAGGGCATTTTCATAAGAGGGCTTCAGATTACAGAGCAGAAAAGGCCCAAGGACGCTGGCGGGAGGCCGGCTGAGTTATTGATCCAGTCAGGCTGTTGAGCCGCTGGGCTCGCCTGCCTCACCCGGGCTGGCTGCTGAGCAGCCCAGCCTCTACAGTAAATCTCTCAGCCCCATTTACACAGGGGACACAAGTTACAAGGGAGGGTGTCCTTCAACACCAAATAAAATTATTCTCAATTCAGTTTATCAATTAATTATTACTGCTGGCCATGTTCATGAATAAATTCGAACATACATGCCTCCGTTACACTCCCACTGGAACACACAAATGCAGCAAAAGGTGTGTAGGGTTAGTGTTGGCACTGTGCACGGGAGCTGAAGGGTGTAGCCTTAGCATTAATGCAGGGGAGATGACTGGGATGTAGCAGTAGCACTGTGCAGGAAAGATGACTGGGATGTAGCAGTAGCACTGTGCAGGAGAGATGACTGGGATGTAGCATTAGCACTGTGCAGGGGAGATGACTGGGATGTAGCATTAGCGCTGTGCAGGAGACATGACTGGGATGTAGCATTAGCACTGTGCAGGGGAGATGACTGGGATGTAGCATTAGCACTGTGCAGGGGAGATGACTGGGATGTAGCATTAGCACTGTGCAGGGGACATGACTGGGATGTAGCCTTAGCATTAATGCAGGGGAGATGACTGGGATGTAGCATTAGCACTGTGCAGGGGAGATGACTGGGATGTAGCCTTAGCATTAATGCAGGGGAGATGACTGGGATGTAGCAGTAGCACTGTGCAGGAGAGATGACTGGGATGTAGCATTGGCACTGTGCAGGGGACATGACTGGGATGTAGCCTTAGCATTAATGCAGGGGAGATGACTGGGATGTAGCATTAGCACTGTGCAGGGGAGATGACTGGGATGTAGCATTAGCACTGTGCAGGGGAGATGACTGGGATGTAGCATTGGCACTGTGCAGGAGAGATGCCTGGGATGTAGCATTAGCACTGTGCAGGAGACATGACTGGGATGTAGCATTAGCACTGTGCAGGGGACATGACTGGGATGTAGCCTTAGCATTAATGCACGGGAGATGACTGGGATGTAGCATTAGCACTGTGCAGGAGAGATGACTGGGATGTAGCATTGGCACTGTGCAGGAGAGATGACTGGGATGTAGCATTAGCACTGTGCAGGAGACATGACTGGGATGTAGCATTAGCACTGTGCAGGGGACATGACTGGGATGTAGCCTTAGCATTAATGCAGGGGAGATGACTGGGATGTAGCAGTAGCACTGTGCAGGAGAGATGACTGGGATGTAGCATTGGCACTGTGCAGGGGAGATGACTGGGATGTAGCATTAGCACTGTGCAGGGGAGATGACTGGGATGTAGCATTAGCACTGTGCAGGGGAGATGACTGGGATGTAGCATTGGCACTGTGCAGGAGAGATGACTGGGATGTAGCATTAGCACTGTGCAGGAGAGATGACTGGGATGTAGCATTAGCACTGTGCAGAGGAGATGACTGGGATGTAGCTTTGGCACTGTGCAGGGGAGATGACTGGGATGTAACGATAGCATTAGTGTTGCGCAGTGACTATGTTTGGGAATCACGGAGGACAGGGCAGCGGTCAATGCTGAAGGCAGAGGATGGAGGGAGCAGCGTCTGAGGATAATTAACTGACATTTGGGGAGCCGCAGATAACCGCAGGAGTGTCAGATCTAGGGATAAGCCCAGCCGAGATTTATGGACCAATAATGAGTCAATCACAGAGAGGGTGGTGCAAGAGAGGGGGCAGGATGGGAGACAGGCAGAGAAACGCTGAGCGATGCAGGACTGAGGGCAAGGACAGGCAGGGCAGAGAGGCAGGAGCTGGGGCAGCACTGGGGGGCAGACAGGCAGGAGCTCGGGGCAGGTGGGGGGAGAGAAGTAAGAGCTGTGCAGGTACCTGCTTTCACCAAGGCTCTGTTAAAAATCTCATCACAGTCTGCAGTCTCTGCTGAGCCAGGAAAACAAACATACATCAGTGCAAGAAGTTCAGTCAGTCTCAGTCACACAGTATAATCAGCTCAGAGCTAGGCAAGCAAAGCATGTCACGCTGCAGCTATCCCTGCAAAAGCAGAGTGGCTTCCGAACCCATAGTATTCTTTTTGAGTGTGCCCAAAATTTTCATAGGTAAAGTTAGCTAGGCACTTACTTCGCTAATGATTGTAGCGGATAAGCTAATGTTAGCTAGCCAGCTGTTTTGACACTGTTGGACACATAGCTGAGGTAAAGTTAGTATCAGTTAGGTACCAGTAATACTGGTGAGAAAACTTTGTGCTTATGTACCCGGAACATTAACCTAGTGCTGCCTTAGCGTGCGGAGAAACAACACTATGTATTGGTGATGTTAATTAGTAATAGCATTAGTCATTTATTTATTTCAAGATCAGTTATCGATGAGTGTACTTAATCATAACTCGGTGTGTTGGCACTAAGTAGAAGTTAGCCCTCAGCGCACCACTCACCCCTATTACCTCTCTTTAACCGCCTCCTGGCCAGCTTGATCTGGTCCTGCAGGATCTGCACCCAGTCCCGGGGCCCTGGCAGCCGCTCGATCCTGTTGGCAGTGCAGTACTTCTCTGTGAAGGCTGCGCAAAACAGCGAACATCAGCCGGTAAACACACTAAAACAGAATCATTTATATCTTACATCGCTAGTTTAGCAGCAGAACCAAACCCATGAGCTGGACAGTAAAGCACACAGTGCTTTGGGGAACACACATCAGCAGGGCACTCGGTATAGGGCACATCTCTATACAGAGTCCTTTATCTCTACAATAACAGGCAACATTCACCTCAGATGAAAAAGTCAAAAGACATTTATGAGAAAACTTTAGCAAACTGTGATGTGGCACTAGGTTTTATTTTACAATTAATTATGTTTGAATGTGTCTGTTCCTATCAAATAAACATTAAATACATACATAAGTAAATTATGTGGACTTGTTGGGCACAGCTTGGCTCTGTTGTGGTTTGTTAGATGGTCCCTGTTAGGTGGTTTGTGTACTGGTTTGTTTGAGGGTGCATAGCTGGGGCTGCGGGCTGAAGGAGTCCTACCCTTGATGGCCCCCACAATGTTCTGGTCCAGGCCCTTGCGGTTGTCATTTAGCCCCCTCTTGCGTTTGCCGTTGGGAAGCGAGTTGGCCAGGGTGGCGTCATCAAAGAAAGCGCACACCAGCTTCCGGAAGAGCAGGCTGCCGGAGCGTGTGTAATTCACCAGGATGGAGTCCAGCTGCGACTTTGAGATGAAGACGTCATAATCTTCTGCCAACTGGACCTCCGGCTGAGGACCAAACACACACGCATAAAAACATGAACACACATACCTTACATTCACACATGTATGTATGCGTGTGTGTACATTTATACACACACACAGACCCGCGCACACACAGTGATTTGCATGAGTAGTTTTCTCTCCTCTCCTCTTGATGTCATAAGACATCCATCCTCTGCAGTTCTGCTCTGGTCCAGTCTTCCCTGTCAATATCAACTCCTCCAATGATCACTTTGTGGCTCCGCTGAGTTCAAACCTTGAGAAAAGAGGGCGAAATGAGGTACAGAATACAGATCAAAGAATACTTAGTTCCAGTAAAAGGTAGAAATCGTGAGTATTTTATATTCCTGGGAGCAGGTCTTCTTCCCTCAACTACTACTCTTTTATTGAGTGTAACTCTCACGCTCTGCCCGCCGATGCATCAGACTAACCTGAGCACATCTTAAGTGCATCATATACAGGATTCTATCTTTAAACTGCAGCAAACTTTAGTCATGTCAGAAAATATGCATTGAACATGAGAAATGTAGCACTTTAAACTTCAAAAATAAAATCCTCTCATGACAGACATTTCTCCACCAAATGAAACAAGCCATTTGTTTAAAGGACGGTGAGTGAGCGGGATAAACCAAGCAGCACCCTTTTGGTACTGATCGGAATTGTTGACAAGTGCTCAGAAAAACAGGTTTTGAGGGTCCCTGCAAATAATGTCTAGGCAAATGCATTGACTGCAGAGCAGTTTCACAGGCACAGCAGATGGCAGCTGCTGCAGAGCACTTTCACACACACAGCAGATGGCAGCTGCTGCAGAGCAGTTTCACACACACAGCAGATGGCAGCTGCTGCAGAGAAGTTTCACACACACAGCAGACAGCAGCTGCTGCAGAGCAGTTTCACACTCACAGCAGACGGCAGCTGCTGCAGAGCAGTTTCACACACAGCAGACGGCAGCTGCTGCAGAGCAGTTTCACACACACAGCAGATGGCAGCTGCTGCAGAGCAGTTTCACACACACAGCAGATGGCAGCTGCTGCAGAGCAGTTTCACACACACAGCAGACGGCAGCTGCTGCAGAGCAGTTTCACACACACAGCAGACTGCAGCTGCAGCACTCATCACTGAAGATGTGTGGATCCAGTGACAGCAAAATGAGGCTTAAGAATGAAAAATGGGAGGGGTTGTCAGTGACTCATGGATTTCAACCAATGATTACGTTTTGCATAGGGCAAAATCTTCTCAATGGCTTACTTCTCAAAGTAAGTGACTGACTATTTCATATGGAGTTCATAAACACTTAATGGCAAACTTATCAACCAAGCTCTCCAGAAGGGATCATCAGTTACACTGGGCCTGGGGACAAAGTTTCTCTCAGCAGATCCAGGGCAGGCCAGAACATTACAACCAGCATGTGATTGGTGGAAAGCAGGCCAGACCATGACAACCAGCATGTGATTGGTGGAAAGTAGGCCAGACCATTACAACCAGCATGTGATTGGTGGAAAGCAGGCCAGACCATGACAACCAGCATGTGACTGGTGGAAAGCAGGCCAGACCATTACAACCAGCGTGTGACTGGTGGAAAGCAGGCCAGACCATTACAACCAGCGTGTGACTGGTGGAAAGCAGGCCAGACCATTACAACCAGCGTGTGACTGGTGGAAAGCAGGCCAGACCATTACAACCAGCGTGTGACTGGTGGAAAGCAGGCCAGACCATTACAACCAGCATGTGACTGGTGGAAAGCAGGCCAGACCATTACAACCAGCGTGTGACTGGTGGAAAGCAGGCCAGACCATTACAACCAGCGTGTGATTCATGTTAAACATTGTGGGGGGGGGGGGGGCATTTTTATGTGACCTTTTTCTGGCTCATTCTCACAGTTTATGTCACATGTATATTAACAGATTAACAGTGAATAATGACAGATTCTGCATGATATGAATGTATTAATATGTTGACAACAGAATATTTACCAAGAAAATTTCAGCTAACCAACAGAAAAAAACTTCAAAGTTACACCAGGAAACTTGTTTTTGTCTCACCAAAACAGCAAGCAATCAATCAAATAAATTAGGCAAGGCAAGAGTGCACATTTAAGAAAAAACATGGCGATGAACTACAACTACACTGCCAACACAATCAATTAAACTGATGTTTCATCTTCATCCATTCACACTAATCATAACAATAAGAACATGTGGTGATAAAGTGTACCCAACAGCACACATCATTACAGGTAAGGAGCAGAGGTAAGGTATGCTCTCTCTATTTTTATGTTTTTTAAAGTCGTCTTTAAACCTGTTGTCATATGTGAATTTTGAGCCTCATTTTCACTGTCAGTTTTGGGAGTATTGTGTTGAAGAATGACAATGAACAATCTTGAATCTGGGATGTGATTTACCTTCTATTATTTTCCAACAGAGGGAGGGATTTCCATCATATCCTTAAAGAAAGTCATTCAGGCTCCACCCTGAAGAGGAGGAGCTTACTCCAGCCCCACCCCTCTCGCCTGCTGTGCTGTGCTTATACTGTTATGCTGAAATGTATGCTTATTTTATACATCACTGCAGTGGAAAATATAATTTGACACTTTTTATCTTCCATTAGATATGTTCACCAGATTCAATAAGAAAAATGTTTATTATTCTTGATTAATATTGCAAGGGGACGCTTAGGGGACCAGAGTAGACTTGTGTCACTCACCTCTGCAGAGTGTCTGTGTGTCACTCATCTCTGCAGAGCACATGTGTGTCACTCACCTCTGCAGAGTGTCTGTGTGTCACTCACCTCTGCAGAGCGTATGTGTGTCACTCATCTCTGCAGGGTGTCTGTATGTCACTCACCTCTGCAGAGTGTCTGTGTGTCACTCACCTCTGCAGAGTGTCTGTGTGTCACTCATCTCTGCAGAGCATATGTGTGTCACTCATCTCTGCAGAGCGTATGTGTGTCACTCATCTCTGCAGAGCACATGTGTGTCACTCACCTCTGCAGAGCGTATGTGTGTCACTCATCTCTGCAGAGCGTATGTGTGTCACTCATCTCTGCAGAGCACATGTGTGTCACTCACCTCTGCAGAGTGTCTGTGTGTCACTCACCTCTGCAGAGCGTATGTGTGTCACTCATCTCTGCAGGGTGTCTGTATGTCACTCACCTCTGCAGAGGACAGCTCCCTGATCAGGCTGCAGTTAGCGAGGGGGGCACCAGTGGCAGGAGGTGGGGTCTGAGTGGGTGGGGCGGGTTGGCTGGGCGTGTCTGGTTGTAGGGGGGCTGCCCTGTCACGGGAGCTCCGTTCCCTCCTCCCACTGGGGTCAGGGGTCATGCTGGGTGGGGGTGGGGTCCTCTTGCTGGGGGTGGGCGGCGGAGGTGGCGCCATCTTGTGGACGGGCCTCCTTTTGCGGGGCCGCTTTCTCGGAGTGGGAGAGCGGATGGGACTGACCGAGCTTTGGACCCGCTGCTTTTCTTCAGCCCCTGTGGTACACACAAGTGTCACCATCGCAATACATATCCTTCTCACTTACCTACCTTGACAGTGCAATTAGCTACCTTAGCTTCACAATTATCTCCTGAGTTAAAATATTGAATCATGTAAATGATTGGACTTAAAAGCTAGCAGGAAAATTGGAAACAGATACATACTGCTGCCCACCCATTTCTAAACAAACGACTGTAATCAAATACAGAATCATTTTAATCTTGGGTCTTATACCTAGTTTCGATGCCTGAGAGCTGGCTTAGCCTGAGGATGAACTGGTGTAAGTAGTCTTGCTTCCATATGTGGTTTTGATAAAAGTTGGTGTGAGTCAATATCTTGGTTAGACTTGAGATGTGGTGTAAATAGTCTTGATTTCATACATGATCATGGTTAGGCTTGAGAAGTGGTATGAGTCATCTAGCCCAGCCTTTCTCAGACTGCTTTGTGCTGGGGCCCAGGAATGTCAGTTATTATATTAGAGGCCCATGTCCCCACAGAACATCATTAACAACAATTAACAAGTTATATCAAGAAACCTACAACAGAAGTTCTTTGACTGAACATAAAATCACTGTCAAAAATAACAATTGTTTTTAAGAACTTCAATTTCATTAGCCAATCCTTTTCTTTTTGAAAAGATTCTTTTACAAGATGTACATGTTTTGTCTCTAAATACAGGTGAAATTTTGATGGTTTCATAGCCTTGTATCTAGGAATATAGGTTTACTTGCTTGGAACGTGCCATGACTAAACAACAGCTCAAGTAGCCTGCTAGAGAACAAATGGAGCTGGAAGGCTTAACATTTTAGAATCTTGTATAAAATGTTAAGCTTAACATTGTAGAATCTGAAATGAGATGTTAGGCTTAACATTCTAGAATCTTGAATAAAATGTTTCTATTTTCAAAGCAAGAAGTTCACTCAAGGGGCAGGGACCTGGCAAGTGACAGAAGCACCAAGCATAATTTGACTGGCGCAGCTGCAGGGCTCTGCGGACCGGCAGTTTCCTCGTCACGGACTGACGATCCGCGGCCCATTGTTTGAGAAACGCTGATCTAGTCCACATCTGTTATATGATCTCAGTCAAGTATTAAAGCTGGCATGAGTGATCTTGATTTCACGTATGATCTTGGTTACACCCAAGAGATCATGTGAGTGGCCTTGCATTTACTTGTTAACTTCTTTGCACAGATTCAGACATGTTGTGGATATGTGATCTTAGTCTGGCATGAGAATTGTATGAGTAATTGGTATAACATATCTTTGCTTCATATACAATCTTGATATTGGGAATCAGAGGTGGTGTGGAGTGTCTTGTATCTTTATGTGATCGTGTTGAACCCTGAGAGCTAGTGTGAATAGTATTGGTTTCATACATGATCTTCCACTGACCTGAGAGCTAGCTGTACATATACACAGGTGCTCACCTTTCTGCGTCTGCATGAGTTTCCTCATGGTCCGCAGCTCCTGCAGAATGGCCTGGAGTGTGCTCTTACAGTTACACATGCAGCAGCTGGGCTCCATGGCAACGGGCATGGGTGGGACCACATCTGAGGAACACAGGAAGAGCCCTCACATTGGACCACTCACTCCCTCCCACAGACCTGGCTATTTTTGATGATGTCACAGTTAGTTACCTACATTGTGACATAAAGCATCAAACTTTGGCAACCTTTCCTGGGCCAAATGAATCCACCCTCAGAATATAGGGGTGCATACAGTCTGCGGGAGCCTGGAAAACTGCATGCGCCTTAATGAACTGACAGAAGATGCATCACACTACGATGCTTCCATCCTATAGAAAATAACCACAATTCTCAATGAGCAGAGTATTTGTAGATTGTGCAGACCCACGAGCCAGACAGAACAGATGTTGGCCACTTCTGATGATGTCATAATGTCATGTAATGCAGTCTGTAATGCTGAGGCTCTCAGACTGTTTGAATAGGCTGTTTCTCAGCTCTGGTCTGGCAAACAGCCGCACCGAGTGCCCCCTGGCACGGCCAGGCTCGGCAACACATGCCCATCAATTACTGGCCTCCTTGTCTGATCTAAGCAGATGTGTGTGCGTGTGTGCATCTGTGTGTGTTTTCACTGTAATGTCTATAATACGCTGTTAGCGCCTGCCAGTTGGCTAACTCACTCGATCTGATCAGCATAAAGCTGGATCTTTTGCCATCCTATTGTTCCCTGGGGATCACTCTGCTGCAGGAGGCAGGACAGAGACCTCAGAATCCAATCAGGCTGAAATAGGCAAGTGACTGACATCTGACTGTCTGACTGATTGACTGACATCTGACTGACTGACATCTGACTGACTGACTGACTGACTTACTGGCCCTCAGGGTGTGGTCAGAGCTGTACTAACACTCTAATACTCTGTTCTGAGTAATACTCTGGAGTACTGAGAGCTGCCCACTGTCCCACCTGCTCTGTGACAGAGATGAGGTCTCATGCAAACACATGTCCTGTCATGCCTGTTCTCCTGCCCAGAGCTTCAGTACAGCAAACAGGAATAACGCCAAAAACACCTCTAACACAGAGACAACAGAGCCAACACTGGCTGTATTTAACCAGGGAGATTTTTTGACTATGATTATAGGCATGTTTGTTAAATATATCCTAAATAACAAGCTCTTCTGAACCATCGGCAGAAGCAGTGTCTTTCACAGGACACAAATCCAAAAGCCTTTTTTCCGCCTACATTCTGCAAGTCAAAAAAAAATAATCATAAATTGGAAGCAGCTGACAGCAATGAAATGCCTGCTTTTTGGACGTGATCAATGAGGGAAAGAGCTCGGGGGAGAGGAGTCCAGCGGGAACATCCTAAAACCATCTGAGAAAAAAGGGAAATAAGGCTTTGATTATGACATTAAAACTGAAGGCAGCAAACTTTAACACCACATCAGAAAGAGTCCATCTCGTAGGGTGCTGTGAAACCTATTACAGTGACTCTGAAGCACTGATGTCCAACGCCTGCTGAGAAGGCTGCAGTGTCTGCAGGTTTGTGCGGGTTTTCTTTCAATCAGCTGATAATACAGGACTTATCAGCATGGTGTGTGGAGTCTTAAGCCAATCAGTAATTTAAATGAAATACTCAAATGCAGACAGGCATCTACAATCTGCAGACACTGCAGCTCTGCAGACGTCTGTCATTCCACCCACAAAATGGAAGCAAAAAGAAGCAGACTAAAATTAGCATTTGGAGAAGGTTAGCACCCAGAATGCAGAACAGGTTCATACACAGAGCAGGTTAGCACATGGAAAAGGTTATATACAGACACAGGGACCTACCATTGGATTTGACCAGGCTCTTAGCCGTGCTGAGCATTTTCAGAGTTTTGGAGCGGGTGCCGTACTGCCCAGAGACCTGGGGTCTGAAATGGGGCTCCGGGCTCCAGTCACTGGGCTGGGGCTCCTCCAGGGCGAGGCCCAGAGGTCGAGCCCAGCTCAGCTCCAGGTCCTGGGGTTCCTGCTTCAGGGTCTCACCCTCTTTCCCCACCCGCTGGTACATGCGGCCCGCCTTGTCATTCAGCAGCCTCATCATCCCTGTGATCTGCTTCTTGATCTCCATGCCGTCGTCACCTAACCAAGCTACAGGAGAACACTGGGTCATCAAACCAAGCTAGAGGAGAACACTGGGTCACCAAACCAAGCTACAGGAGAACACTGGGTCACCTAACCAAGCTACAGGAGAACACTGGGTCACCTAACCAAGCTACAGGAGAACACTGGGTCACCTAACCAAGCTACAGGAGAACACTGGGTCATCAAACCAAGCTACAGGAGAACACTGGGTCATCAAACCAAGCTACAGGAGAACACTGGGTCACCTAACCAAGCTACAGGAGAACACTGGGTCACCTAACCAAGCTACAGGAGAACACTGGGTCATCAAACCAAGCTACAGGAGAACACTGGGTCACCTAACCAAGCTACAGGAGAACACTGGGTCATCAAACCAAGCTAGAGGAGAACACTGGGTCATCAAACCAAGCTAGAGGAGAACACTGGGTCATCAAACCAAGCTAGAGGAGAACACTGGGTCACCTAACCAAGCTAGAGGAGAACACTGGGTCACCTAACCAAGCTACAGGAGAACACTGGATCATCAAACCAAACTAGAGGAGAACACTGGGTCATCAAACCAAACTAGAGGAGAACACTGGGTCATCAAACCAAGCTACAGGAGAACACTGGGTCATCAAACCAAGCTAGAGGAGAACACTGGGTCATCAAACCAAGCTGCAGGAGAACACTGGGTCATCAAACCAAGCTAGAGGAGAACACTGGGTCATCAAACCAAGCTAGAGGAGAACACTGGGTCATCAAACCAAGCTAGAGGAGAACACTGGGTCATCAAACCAAGCTAGAGGAGAACACTGGATCATCAAACCAAGCTACAGGAGAACACTGGGTCACCTAACCAAGCTACAGGAGAACACTGGGTCACCTAACCAAGCTACAGGAGAACACTGGGTCATCAAACCAAGCTACAGGAGAACACTGGGTCACCTAACCAAGCTACAGGAGAACACTGGGTCACCTAACCAAGCTACAGGAGAACACTGGGTCACCTAACCAAGCTACAGGAGAACACTGGGTCATCAAACCAAGCTGCAGGAGAACACTGGGTCATCAAACCAAGCTAGAGGAGAACACTGGGTCACCTAACCAAGCTACAGGAGAACACTGGGTCATCAAACCAAGCTACAGGAGAACACTGGATCATCAAACCAAACTACAGGAGAACACCGGGTCACCTAACCAAGCTGCAGGAGAACACTGGGTCACCAAACCAAGCACATGGGTTTAAAAATCCACCCCTACAGGGCCACAGTATCTGCAGGTTTAACTCCAGTCCTGGAGGGCCACAGTGTCTGCAGGTTTAACTCCAGTCCTGGAGGGGGCAGTGTCTGCAAGTTTAACTCCAGTCCTGGAGGGCCACAGTATCTGCAGGTTTAACTCCAGTCCTGGAGGGCCACAGTGTCTGTAGGTTTAACTCCAGTCCTGGAGGGACACAGTATCTGCAGGTTTAACTCCAGTCCTGGAGGTCCACAGTGTCTGCAAGTTTAACTCCAGTCCTGGAGGGCCACAGTGTCTGCAGGTTTAACTCCAGTCCTGGAGAGCTGCAGTATCTGCAGGTTTAACTCCAGTCCTGGAGGGCCACAGTGTCTGTAGGTTTAACTCCAGTCCTGGAGGGACACAGTATCTGCAGGTTTAACTCCAGTCCTGGAGGTCCACAGTGTCTGCAAGTTTAACTCCAGTCCTGGAGAGCTGCAGTATCTGCAGGTTTAACTCCAGTCCTGGAGGGGGCAGTGTCTGCAAGTTTAACTCCAGCCCTGGAGGGCCGCAGTGTCTGCAGGTTTAACTCCAGTCCTGGAGGGACACAGTGTCTGCAGGTTCAACTCCAGTCCTGGAGGGCCACAGTGTCTGCAGGTTTAACTCCAGTCCTAGAGGGGGCAGTGCCTGCAGATTTAACTCCAGTCCTGGAGGGCCACAGTGTCAGCAGGTTTAACTCCAGTCCTGGTGGTCCACAGTGTGTGCAGGTTTAACTCCAGTCCTGGTGGTCCACAGTGTCTGCAGGTTTAACTCCAGTCCTGGAGGTCCACAGTGTCTGCAGGTTTAACTCCAGTCATGGAGGTCCACAGTGTCTGCATGTTTAACTCCAGTCCTGGAGAGCTGCAGTGTCTGCAGGTTTAACTCCAGTCCTGGAGGTCCACAGTGTCTGCAGGTTTAACTCCAGTCCTGGAGAGCTGCAGTATCTGCAGGTTCAACTCCAGTCCTGGAGGTCCACAGTGTCTGCAGGTTTAACTCCAGTCCTGGAGAGCTGCAGTATCTGCAGGTTTAACTCCAGTCCTGGAGGGGGCAGTGTCTTTTTTGTAGCTCCCTCTTAATCCATAGCCAATCAAGGCCTTGGTAACAAGGCCTGTAGAGTGGCAGTCACTGATGTCAAACTGCCCTGACTCCTACTGGCTGCACTGATACAATGCACAGAGTGAGGTGATGATATCAATTATTCAACATCCAAAATTGCAATATAAATCTATAGTTGGCCTTCGAGCAAACAACAAACTGCACCTTGTTTTCTTTCTCAAAAACAAACATTTTTACCTTCAGGCATGGATACACTTTTCATTTCCCCATTGACATCGGCTGTGTCAGCGCTGTCAAAGTATTCAGCTTCCAGATCTACAAACAAAAAGACAGGGACCATGTGTTTTCCAGAATTCAAACTTCCACTTCTACTATTGCGCAAACAGAATAATCACTGAAGCGTTTGGGAATCGTATATCACTATGTGTTCTGCTACGGAATAGTATTAATATCACCCAGTATAATGTGTGGCTGCCAAAATATAACTTTTTTTTTTTTTTTTTTTTTGGGAAATTCAAGCCTTGGTAATCGAGCGGATATAACGCCTATCTGAGACTATGGGAAGACTATGTAGGCAGGGCAACGAGCCAATTCTCATTTCTCCGCTCCACTGCCTGCTGGTCTACCACCTGTAGGTGAAACGGTAAGTCAGTCCCTGACTTCGCCTCCGATCATGTCAGACGCGGCATTTTATTCCAATGTCTTGCTTTACTGCCTTTCAATTCACAGAAAGTAAATGGTAGACATGATTGCTTTTATAAATGGCTATACATTAACTGAAAGTCTTTAAATACTGCAATAACAAGACAAGTTTAAGAGAAGCTAGGGTAATTGATTTTGGGTTAATTTACTTCCATTATTCATCAAAGAAAGCCTTCCTAGCCTGCTAGCGAGTACAGTGGTGAAATCGAAGACACTTAGTACCTCATTTCCTTAGTATCAACTGGTCTGGCAACAAAACACAGACATTTTCGCTTTTTCAAGTTTATTCTATTCTCCGTGGATCAAAACAGCAGGAGAATTGGGCAGACATTGCAGGTGCAGTCCTCGTTCTTTGTCGTATTTAGTCTCATTTCCCCCTTAAATGTTTACATTTTAACAGAAGAGCTGCTACAACACTGCGGACAGCATCTTGAAAGCCCTCGCCTTACCTTCCTCATTAACCAGTTTGAAGCTTTGCGATTTCCTGCTCCGTTTCCTCTCCGAAAACTCCATTTTTTAAAAAATCTGTGCAATGGGGATCCAGGATATGAGACAGAACTCAGGAGATCGCGCGGTACATCAGAATAAACTGCAGGACCGGGGTCCGTCTCTTTAATCAGCAAAAACTCCGGCTCATTACAGTATTTCAGTTCCAACTGCTAAACGTCACGTTGATTAGACCATTATAGAGTTTAAATGAGCGATAACATAATGTCACGGTTTTAAAAACGTGTAACAGTTTCTTCTTTTCATCTTCACGCAGTTGGTTTCGAGGCTGTTCGTTTGGGATGTAAATAAATGAACGGGTTATACTTACATTTTCGTCATACCTATTCCTTTGCGCCACCTTATGGTAATATTTTGAAGGGTACAAAGTGAGCATCCAAAATTAGCATTAAACTAACGGTAGCAGGTAAGGATTACTCTTGATTTTTATTCTCCTCAAAGTTTAGTTCGTTTGTTAGCTCTTCTGGAACATTAACTATGTTAACATCTTAAAGGTACATCGTAAATTACGTACACCTAAGTATTGTATGAGAACCGAATGGCATCTTAAAGTACATCTATATATTTAATAGACTAATCGTCGATTCTCAGCTTACAATACAAAAATGCAGTCTTCAAGTACGATAACCAACAGGTGATACACACTGAAATAATGACAATTCTGTTCAAAAAGAGTCTGCTAATCCATTGATCCATAAATCCATTGGTGGTGAAGTGGAATAAGACGTTGGGGTTTCCATGTCGATTTGAAGAGATGAAGTTTTACGAAGACTGAAATATAGTACTCTCTAATTTAAGAAGTTCATTTATCCGGGTAACTGGTAGAGCTCAGTAATATATCTGTATTGGCATGAAGAAATAAACCCGAATTTGTTTAAATGTCCCATGTCTGTCACCGTTAAAGGTAGTGCAATTTAGAGTAAGGAACGAGCGAACAAATTCAAGGCTCGTATATTTTCCTGTGTTTTTCAAATATTTTCAGGTTATGCAGCTATGTGAGCGAGCGTCGTCTCTACTTGATTTTAGCTGAGGAAAAATATATAAATATATATATTTTAATATGTTTTAATTGAGCATCAATAATACAGGGCATGTACATAGATACAGGACAGAGAAAAGATCCTTGAAACAATGCTCGTACATTATTTTAACCCCTTCGTTATCTTCAATGTGTACACATAGTTAACAATTCATCCACCCGCCCATCTAGGACGTAAAGGACACTGACCCAGAAGAGCAAAATATGTATATTTTTAATCATCAATAAGTACAGTTTTACCATCATTTTAATGTACTTGTCCTAAAATTTTTTAAAAAGTATGTTTCGTGTAGCCTATAATGTTCTAAGTTGGCAAAGTTTCTACTCTTTTTTTAATTGACGTTGAGTCTCTTAGCTTCTGGCTGTGATATAGCCAGCACTTTCACATCATTGATTTGCCGTAGGCATTCAAAAGCTCTTCATTTGGCCGGGATAAAGGTATCGGGCAGAAAAATAAATACGTACAAAAAATTACCATGATGGATGGATGCAAAGGGTTTTCCGTGACTCTCTGAGCACACCGTGTGGTTTTGGATGTTACAAAATTTGTTACATCACATTGGTATCTAAAGCTCGTAGGCTGGTAAATGAGTTTATCTTCACATGTGTGAACTGATGCGATGTGGAGGCTCAAAGGTAAGCAGCACCTGAGCTCTTTAATTGGCGGAAAGTGCGGATCTGCAGCAGGATTATCTCCGCCAGCAGTGGGCAGCCCGGGTTCTGAGGAGCCAGAGATTATTCCGTGTTTTTTCCTTTGAGCTCCTGATTACAGTTTGAGCCTGAATATTCTTAGTCTGAGTGGTGAGGCTGCTCTTCAAACTCCAGCAGACGGGTACCTGAATTAAGCCTCATAATTGTAAGTTTGAGTTTATGCAGTGAGGAGTTTGAATGGGGCAAAAAGCTGAAATGCTGTTGTACCATAAAACTGAGGGTCACCTGCCTGCGAGCTATTCCATCACACACTGTGCTACTCTTCAGACACTGTTTCTCCAGCAATCAGACATTGTGCTACTCTGTCACACTCTACTGATACAGACACACAATTATTTCATTTGTGGCAAACTAAGCAATTCATCAATCTGAATCTTCTGTTTTACTCTGCGCTGTTATTCATCAAGCATTCAGTGTGGAAATGGTTCTAAAGAGGAAGCTGTCTCCACCTCTTGCTTTTCCCAGATCAATGTGAAGGTAGCTGTCTGTGAGAGAACTTTAGACTGGGAAAATGGAAGGTCTTGGCAAACACAGCGGTGATGTAATACCACTGAGCACTATTTTACAGACTGAGTCAGCCACATACTGCCACTGGGCTCTCATCACATACTGCCTCCGGGCTATCTTCATATACCGGCTACGGGCTCTCATCACATACCGCCTCCGGGCTCTCATCACATACCACCTCCGGGCTTTCATCACATACTGCCACTGGGCTCTCATCACATAACGCCTCCGGGCTTTCATTACATACCGCCCCCGGGCTCTCATCACATACCACCTCCGGGCTTTCATCACATACTGCCACTGGGCTCTCATCACATACCGCCTCCGGGCTATCTTCATATACCGGCTACGGGCTCTCATCACATACCGCCTCCGGGCTCTCATCACATACCACCTCCGGGCTTTCATCACATACTGCCACTGGGCTCTCATCACATAACGCCTCCAGGCTGTCTTCATATACCGGCTATGGGCTCTCATCACATACCACCTCTGAGCTCTCATCACATACCACCTCCGGGCTCTCATCACATACCGCCTCCAGGTTCTCAACACATACTGCCACCGGGCTCTCATCACATACTGCCTCCGGGCTCTCATCACATACATAAACACTATTACCAAAACTCAATCTCTGTTCTGCATATGGATTTACTTCATATTTAGCATTATCCAAAGGTGTGAATTTTTTTTTATATTTTTGAAAAATCCAGGTAGGTGGCGATTTTGAAAGTTGCTACGATCTGTTGCACATGTATTGAGTATTTGTTGTCTTAATATTTCTAGATGAAAAGGTAATTTTATTCAAATTTTTCATATTCACATTTTATTTCTTGAAAGTATAACACCAATCAACATGACTGTACAAATATGTATCGCTGGGTTTTATTTTCAAAGACAATAAACAAAGGCTTTGTTGTTAAATTTATATGTATTGATATTGAATTTGGTTAAAATAATTATTAAGGTAATGATATAATAATGTTCTGCCTTGTCAGTGCTATATTGAATGCAAACAATAAACCTTCAAAAAAAAAAGAAATCTGAATAAATATGATCCATTTGAATTTTACAGATGTCTGACCAAAGATACTGTGAATAGGAGCAGTTTAACAATAAATGAAATATGGTTTCTAGGTATGAGACACAAAATGAACAAATGAACCACTTTTTTAATTTTTGGAGGTAATTATTACGAGGGTAGTATCTATACGTTTAAAGGATATTTCTTTGGCTTTTTTTTTTAACTCTTTGAGCACTTGTGAGGTAAGTTAAAAATATTTCTCCAGTTCAGATTCATAACTTTACTATTCCAGCTGGCTGTTACACACTGAATGGGTTCATTGATGTTCAGCCTTTTTACCCTTTACCATCATCCGCTGGATGTACAGAAGATAAAAGATCAGGCAACAACATTTAAGCAAAAACATCTGCACAAAGAATTTAAAATATATTTCATATCTAACTGTGGTAGATTACAGTGTGAAAGTTTTTGATCATAGCTGCATTGTCATTTGATTTATGCAAATTTAATTCCACAAAGACTAAGGCCACCAATTGGAAAAACCTTCATACTTGTGAGATTAGGTTTTGAAAGAAATGTTACAGGAGCACTGATTTAACTAAAAAAATGCTCTTATTCTTCTACTGTAGCATCATAAACCATATATACTTTTACAAAATGCCAATGCTGCGGCTGCTTGCACCATGCCCTTGAAATTTCGGCTGTAGTGTAACATTTAAAACGTCAACAACAAGAGAGGACTTTTATTTTGATAGAAATTTTTGACATTCAGATCTGAAAACGAAATCCGGAAGTCTGATATTGTATTCTGGATCACTTAATGCATCTCTCATTCCTGAAACCGAACACTCTGCTTCTCCATGAGCTCACGTAATTGCTGGTTAGAGAACCCTATTAACTAGTTTCATGTCTTTAACAAATAGTAATGTACAAAATATTATCTACAACACTTAGCATTGTGCGTTACGAGGTCAAATGGAAACACTGCACTCGTCAAAAAGAATTGACATTTGCAGCATTGGCTGGTACCAGGTCTGCCTGTGCAATCTTTAACGCAACAATGATACTTTTATTTTGGAATGAAACGTTGGAAAACCGGAAAGCGGAAACAGGAGCTCTATTATTGTACTTAATTTTCTGGCTTTCCTCACGGTGGCTTCACAGCAACAATGCCTGAGAGGAGAGATCTCAGTGACTTTGAAAGAGGCGTGATTGTTGGGGCACGATTAGCAGGAGCTTCAGTGACTACCACAGCGAAACTGGCCGATGTTTCACGGGGAACAGTGTCTAAGGTGATGTCGGCATGGGAATCCGAGGGGAAAACATCCTCAGCGAAGGGAAACTGTGGCCGGAAGCGCAAACTCCAGGACGGTGATGTGCGAGAACTAATTCAAAGTGCGAAGGAAAACAGCCAAGCAACTGTGGAGCAGTTGACCGCAAGTATTAACATGGGACGAGAAAAGCCAGTATCATCAAAAACTGTTCGTCGAGAACTCCACAGAGCGGGATACCAGTGGACGACATGTTGAGCTGATGTGGAAATGCAAGGCAGCGGCGCAAAGCGCGCGGGCTGTAGCGCGATAGCACAGAGCAGTCAGAAGAACCATCCGTCATCCTGTTCTTGAGAAATGGACGAGTGCATGCATATCGCCAAAGCATATACCTCTTTAACTACGAGTGCTTGTTTCCGACCGTGAAGGGTCTCGGTAGTTCCGCAGTGGTGTGGGGCGCATTTCGCTGACATGGATTGGGGTGCTCTCATACGCTTAGAAAGCAGGACGGTGTGAGTTGTGTTTCAGTGAAACAGACTATTAAAGCATTTCTCTGCTGAAGAGGGGTGTCTTTCAAGATGTCTTTCACAATAACATACATACATCAAATAAGATATGAGGGAAATGCAAATGTTTTTCTTCTCATAAATGAATCAGTTTGAATTCAGGGAGTGTGTATGAATTTAAGGTGATTGGGGGGGGACACAAAAACCAGCTTTCTCCTCCATCACATATGATCCATTTAATCTGCCCTTTAAAGCGGAGTCTGCCAGCGCTATTAGCAGAGCAGGGGAGCTGCCCCAGGCCTATAGGGCTGCAGTTTCTGCAGGTGTGAGCTCCAGCAACACATTGCAGGCCCAGGATGGGAGCTTCACTAATGTAACTGCTTCAAATCCCAAGCCCCGGAAAACCATTCTCTGAAAATTCAATAGAACATGAATGGTTTTGATTTCAGTTAGTGGTCTGTTCCACTCCTGTTTTAGGTACCCACCTGTTTTGCACACATCAGAATACTGGCAATGCCCTGTGAATCCCTGCCAACACAGCATTCCTCTCCACCTTGGCATGTTTGACACAGTCAGGAGTGTGACTGCACTCAGGAGTGTGACTGCACGCAGATGTGTGACTGCACTCAGGTGTGTGCTGCACGCAGGTGTGTGACTGCACTCAGGTGTGTGCTGCACGCAGGAGTGTGACTGCACTCAGGAGTGTGACTGCACTCAGTTGTGTGCTGCACGCAGGTGTGTGACTGCACTCAGGTGTGTGCTGCACGCAGGTGTGTGACTGCACTCAGGTGTGTGTGTGTTTGTGACTGCACTCAGGTGTGTGCTGCACGCAGGTGTGTGTGTGTGTGACTGCACTCAGTTGTGTGCTGCACACAGGTGTGTGACTGCACTCAGGTGTGTGCTGCATGCAGGTGTGTGACTGCACTCAGGTGTGTGACTGCACGCAGGTGTGTGACTGCACGCAGGAGTGTGACTGCACTCAAGTGTGTGCTGCACGCAGGTGTGTGACTGCACTCATGGTGTGTGTGAGACTGCACGCAGGTGTGTGACTGCACTCATGGTGTGTGTGAGACTGCACGCAGGTGTGTGACTGCACTCATGGTGTGTGTATGTGACTGCACTCAGGTGTGTGCTGCACGCAGGAGTGTGACTGCATTCATGGTGTGTGTGTGTGACTGCACTCAGGTGTGTGCTGCATGCAGGAGTGTGACTGCACTCAGGTGTGTGACATGTTCAGTTGATCAGGGAGGACTGAGGGGGTGATCAGAAAGAGATTCATACTCCTGGCTGCCACAATCCATCTCATAAGGATCACCTCTCTGACCTATTTCGTCTTTCTATGGGCTTGAGATTTTTCTCACTGCATGGCTTGCAATTCCAGTGCTTTTCTGTCTATCTTGGTTATCATTTGAGAGTCTGAGGTATCTGGTGTTATGTGAGTGCATTGTAAATGAACCTTGCTGTTCCTCACAGATTTTTAACCATCATTTAGACATCGGGGCTCACCAATCCCAGCCAGGCGTTTCACTCATCTGTCCATTCCTGTGGCCACTGCCATTTACAGCCAAATTAGGTAGCAGTTAACTTTTTTCAATTAAAAAAACTTGACTGGACTACTGCCATCATTCATTTTAAATTAATGATTAAATAAAACATCAGTAAATTATGAAATACTTCAGATAAAAGTCCAGTCATCGCTCTCATTTTGTTTTATTGCAATTTATGTATTCTCTGTAGGGGACTTTTATAGTGACACTGCGTGGATACTTTTCACCGGAAGCGGTCTAATTTTTGCTGCTGGGTTTACACGGGCGTGGTGCGTTCTACCTTCAGCGGCTTCCTTTAAGGGTCGAAAAGTAAAAATGCCTGAGAGGAGAGATCTCAGTGACTTTGAAAGAGGCGTGATTGTAGGGGCACGATTAGCAGGATCTTCAGTGACTACCACAGCGAAACTGGCCGATGTTTCACGGGGAACAGTGTCTAAGGTGATGTCGGCATGGGAATCCGAGGGGAAAACATCCTCAGCGAAGGGAAACTGTGGCCGGAAGCGCAAACTCCAGGACGGTGATGTGCGAGAACTAATTCAAAGTGCGAAGAAAAACAGCCGAGCGACTGTAGAGCAGCTGACCGCAAGTGTTAATCAGGGACGGAGGCAACCAGTTTCATCAAAAACGGTCCGCCGGGAGCTCCACAGAGCAGGATATCAGAGTCGGCTAGAAGAGGACGAGCCGCTGAACTCACCTGACAAAGCACGCAAGCGGGGCAAAAAACAAAGGCTATGGACCACCGAGCAGTGCGGAGAAGTATGATATGTCCAGAATAAGCATTCGTCAGCCTCTTACCTACAAATGTACGAGTGCTTGCGTGTCATCCACTCACCAACCAGAAGAAAGCTCCCCGCTCCGGGGGCTCGGTTCCATCGGTATAGGATTATGGTTAGACATTGTGCGACGAAAAAACGAATTTCGTGGCGTCAGAACATGGAAAATAATACCATAGCCTCCAAAATGGGTACCGCTACATCATCACGTGATACTGAATAAATTGTACCATAGAGTCGCGTTGTGATGTTTCACCTGCACATCAGCACTGTTTGTTTAAGTGTTCCTTGTCTGCGATACATAACGTCGCTTCATACATGTACAGTCATTTCTTTATCCTTCCCGTTTTCTGTTCTCTTGGATGTAATTTCATACATATCATTTTCAAATAAACTACTTGACGAAACCACTGTTGCGAATTAAAGTTATCCTTTCAAACTCGATACAAAACGACAGAATCGGAAATATAACATTGACAAGCCTTCATATCTTGCTGTTTTATATTCTGTGTGCTTTGGAGGGAGTGAATTAACTGTGTGGGACTTGCATCTTCGTAGGTTCCTTTCTTTTGTTAAACAAGTCATTATTGCTACTTACCAAATTACCTAGTCAGTCCATTACGGGCTAATTTGCTGGAGGTTCGCGTTCAGTACACGTAGACCGAATCGCCTGGGGACGTACCATGTAGCAAAGGGGGAAGAAACACTGTTGGTGTAGTAAAGTTTCGCCTTGAATTCTTGAAGTGTATTTGTCTCTGTATTACAAGGGAACAATTCTAAAACATTTGTGTTCTTTATTTCTGGTATAATCTACACACGTATAATCACTGTTGAGTGATTATACGTTAAAGGGATGCGAAATGCCGTTGGTATAGTCCCGGAGAAGGTTGTCTAAGGCAGTTTGTTTGGACTACAAGGGCCTCAAGACAGTTAATGAAAGTATGTTTTTGTACAGTATATGTAACGTTTTACATGTTTGTTAATAAAAGGGACAACTTGGTCATGTGATATTCTTTGTTTTACTGTTTTCTTGCTGAGATAATGTACTGTGTACTTTGAACTCAGTTCTGAGACATTTACTATACCTTGCTCTGTGTGTACATCTCTCTCCTAGTTAGTTAATGTCAGTTAAAAGCCAGGAAACTGATTTTATTCACCTGTCTATCACATCCTGTAATTTTTTAAAATGGCATTATGCAACAATTGAAGTATAAATATTGACAGTGAAAGCATGAGTGTTTCGTTCTTAAGACTCACATTTCAAAACTCCCTCTTAAAATGATTTCCCAAGTGCTGTAATATATTGCCGACAGTCATGCGTATTATTGATGTGACACAGTTGTCCTGTTAGTGTGCAGATAAAGGGACATTGTCACCCGCATCTCCACTCTGCTTCTGTATGATGAGTGTGCAATGCAGAGTCAGTCAGGGCAGGTCCCCAAAAGAGAGAAGGTTCCGGCAGTACCCTGCAAAGATCTCTGAGCCACTTTGCCAGATGGTACATAGTGATTTAAAAGATGATGTTTGAGAATTTTTTTGTGTGAAATATTAATTGGTTGCAAAGACAAATGACCAATTCAAGCAAGATTGGTCATCATGATTCCTAGTGTTTTCTGTAAGTCTTATTTTCAGAACTGTGACCTGATTTGGATCAGTACAATCAAAAACAGCAACAATGACTTTCTGTTACTCTCACCAGTGTTTAATATTTAACTAAAGAGCTCATGATAAGAATTCTCTCTCTTAAATGTTTCACCAAACTCCTTTTTTTTCAATGAATTTCAAAAACCACAGATGATTGTTGTGGAGAAAATTGGAGATCTTAGTTTTTGTACTCTATAGATATCATGACATCAAAGATTTTTGGATTAAAATATGTGTCTGCCACCTAGTGGATAAAACTGATATTGTATTAGTTGATTAATGCATGTTTCAAAAAACTTCCAGGCCTCTCTAACCCTAACCCCCCCCCCCCCGCTCTGCCTGTAGGCCTCTCTCTCAAACCCCCTCCCTCCCCACTGCTGGCTGTCAAGGGGAGTTATATCAATACTGCAAAATTGTAAATGTCAATAACAAAAAAAATACTCCTCAACACTGTCTCTTCCTGTTCTTGTCACTTCATTGATTGCTTCCATTTAAGACAGGTCCTTCATCAGAGTTTAACTCCACGCCTAATTTGAGGGTCACTGATGAGGACAGTCAAGTGACCATTGAACAGCCATAGTCGCTTGTCTGCACACACACACCCAATCCGGTTATATTAAAGCATTCTGAGAACAGCCTCCTAAAAACAGCAGGTTTTTGAAACAGATCAGATGTGAGCATTTAAAACTGCTGTTTTAACACTTACTCTGTATCTAAACAAGCTCTCATCCCCAGGGAGCAACCCTGCAAGGTCCAGGGTTTCAGTCCTGTGATGAGCAAGTTCAGTCATATTTTATGTGAGAAAAGGGTACAGAACAGCATCCTGAAGAATCATTACAGTATTTGTAAAGGAAAAGTCTAATTTTTCATCCAGAGAGAAACATACAGAAACTCTACCTTTTTTGAATATGTATTTCAGATTACCATCAAAAAGATAAATTATCAGTGATTCAGTCTTTAGAGCAGTGAGCTTAAAAGCAGCATGGATGAGCTGTAACCTCAGTGCAATAAGAGCTGAGTAACTCCAGAGTAAACAGAGAGGGCTGACCTCGGCTTTGATGTTGACGGCGTCCCGCGGGCCGTGAGGCACGGCGACCTCATGGGGGTGAGGGAGAGAGGGCTGCGCTGGAGCTTTGGAGGCTGGGACTCCAAATCTCAGCCTGATAAATCAGCCCTCTCTCACGCCATGCTGGGCTAACAACTCCCAGCTGTCCGTGAGACCCCAGCCAGCGTTCCATCTCTCAAGCATTGCTATGGTAACACTGTTATGGCAACTGGGGTTCATTAGAGTTGGGGGGCTCAGTGGGGTGGGTGTGCCAAAGTTTGTGGCCTTTCAGAGTTATGCCGCTCCGTGGGGTTCAGTGCTCACAGAGAGAACAGAAGCGCAGAATCGTGGGCCTGGGATAGAGTGGAGCTGCTGGCAGGGCCCACAGTCCTACAAGACTTTGGGAGTTGTTGCTCTTGGCAGCAGCTGGCACAGGGTTTACTCTGCAGCAGCTGGCACAGGATTCACTCTGGAGCAGCCGGCGCAGGGTTTACTCTGGAGCAGCCGGCACAGGGTTTACTGTGGAGTAGCCAGCGCAGGGTTTACTCTGGAGCAGCCGGCGCAGGGTTCACTCTGGAGCAGCCGGTGCAGGGTTCACTCTGGAGCAGCCGGCACAGGGTTTACTCTGGAGCAGCCGGCGCAGGGTTCACTCTGGAGCAGGGTTTACTGTGGAGTAGCCAGCGCAGGGTTTACTCTGGAGCAGCTGGCGCAGGGTTCACTCTGGAGCAGCCGGCACAGGGTTCACTCTGGAGCAGCCGGTGTAGGGTTTACTCTGGAGCAGCCGGCACAGGGTTTACTCTGGAGCAGCTGGCGCAGGGTTCACTCTGGAGCAGCCGGCACAGGGTTTACTCTGGAGCAGCCGGCGCAGGGTTCACTCTGGAGCAGCCGGTGCAGGGTTCACTCTGGAGCAGGGTTTACTCTGGAGCAGCTGGCACAGGGTTCACTCTGGAGCAGCCGGCACAGGGTTTACTCTGGAGCAGCCGGCGCAGGGTTCACTCTGGAGCAGCCGGTGCAGGGTTTACTCTGGAGCAGCCGGCGCAGGGTTCACTCTGGAGCAGCCGGCACAGGGTTTACTCTGGAGCAGCCGGCGCAGGGTTCACTCTGGAGCAGCCGGTGCAGGGTTCACTCTGGAGCAGCCGGTGCAGGGTTTACTCTGGAGCAGCTGGCGCAGGGTTCACTCTGATCTGATTTCTTTGGATGCAGTGGCCTGTTCTCAGCTCCAGGGGACAGCAGAGCTCTGTAAAGAGCTCAGTATTTCTCCCTCTTCTGCCTTATTTAAAGCTGCTGGATCTTGACTGTTACTATAAATAATATTTGGCGGCCCACTGCTTCCTGGGAAGAGCAGAATATTCGGTGTTTTACCACAGCACATCGCGTAGGTGTTAGAAACCTGCACTGAAACCCTGCTCCTGAGAGCCCATTGGCCCAGGCAGGGCCACGGATACACTCTCTGCCCTGCTCTGAGGCTGCCATTAGCATGCAAGTGTGTGAGGAGAGATACACACAGACCTCAGGTCAGCCTTCGGTTCCCCATCTCTGCCAGCAATTCTGGGCAGAGCTTCTGCTCCACACGCTAACTCACACTGCAGTGCTACAGCTGCTTTCCATCTCTCTCAAAGTGTGAGCAGAGACATGAAGTAACTATGTTTTTCTTAAGTTAAAATGTTAGGAAAACAATGAAATCTCACACTTCTCATTGAGAACATTCAGCAATAATTTATTTCCATAATCTCAAGAACCACCAAATTTTCTCATCTGGAAAAAATTCATTATCAGTTGCCAACAACACAGTTTTGAAAAATGCAAAGTTAATATACAAACTCTTAATAGAAAAATGAATAAATTAACAGTGGAATTTTTTCTTCTTATAATTCCACATTTTTTCTACAACATATATCTTTTCATTTGTTCAATTAAGGTTAAACAGAACCTGATAAAATCATGTTACATGCTCTACTGTTGAATGAAGGGAGAATAGAACCTTGATAGTTTTATTTAAAAAACTTAGTTTTAATTTTGCACAAGTGGCAGTAAATCTATTGACGACAGTAATTCATATTGTACAGCTAGGTGAGGCAGAGGTAACATCTGGGTGTGATGCTGTCAGGTTGGTTACTACGTCTGAGCTAAATCCTAATACTTATTTATCAAAAAATAACTCTGAACATTATTTAAACAATTATCTTTTTTGTATAAACACACTGGCCTCCATTGCTGTAAATATCGACAAATGCGTTCGTGAATTCTTCTTTTAACTATAAAAATGTGTCGTTTTTTTGTACAACCAATAAAGACAGCGATGCTGAGATGGCTATTAGATGATCAGATGGAGAGCAGAACACACACGCTGTGGGGTGGGGGTTACTGCAGGGTCAGAAGCAGATATCTGTCACAGATTTAAAGTGTTTGGGAAAGGCAGTGCCCATTCACGTTCTCACTATATTCTAACATTCCAGGATCCACAATGTGCCTTCACCTGCATGCTGGGAGAGTCGCCGGGGAGGGGCGGGTTCAGCAGCTCTCCAGTAGGCTGGTGGCAGACTGTGCTATCACGCCCATTATGATCTGAAATCATCACAAAGCCGTGTTTGAGTGGGGGAGGCAGGGCAGTGTCACTGCTCTGGGCGGGGCAGCAGGTCTCAGAAAGGCCCAAATATGGCCCACAGCGTGTGCCCTTTATCACCAAGGCAACACTGCTGTCTGCACAAATTTAGACATCCTAGTGCTTCCCCTCTTTTCAATTCTGCTGTGAAACAGGAACAGCAGTGAGATCTGCAGGGAGGTGGTAGGAACACTGCCTCTGCTAAACTCCCATCACTCCAGCGACATCGCACTACACCCCTCTAAATCTGCAGCACACATGCTCACTCATATCACTCTGCTGGGTTAAAATGAGTCTGCTGAAGTCACACTCTGCTGGGTTCAAATGAGTCTGCTGAAGTCACACTCTGCTGGGTTAAAATGAGTCTGCTGAAGTCACACTCTGCTGGGTTAAAATGAGTCTGCTGAAGTCACACTCTATGAGCACAGAGACTCATATTCCTT
This sequence comes from Albula glossodonta, assembly GCA_019788955.1. Classification (NCBI taxonomy): domain Eukaryota; kingdom Metazoa; phylum Chordata; class Actinopteri; order Albuliformes; family Albulidae; genus Albula; species Albula glossodonta. The sequence continues at coordinate 110,267 of JAFBMS010000341.1, forward strand.
AATCAATACTCAGAAAATAAATCTGACTGGAATGTTGGCACTTCAGCTGCATAACAGAAAAAACAGTTAAAAGCACAGAGCTGAGTATCTGGTTTGTCTATAGAATCTGTGACAGAACTTTCAGTGTTAAGAACACAGAGCTGAGTATCTGGTGTGTCTATGGAATCTGTGACAGAACTTTCAGTGTTAAGAGCTCAGAGCTGAGTATCTGGTGTGTCTATGGAATCTGTGACAGAACTTTCAGTGTTAAGAGCACAGAGCTGAGTATCTGGTGTGTCTATGGAATCTGTGACAGAACTTTCAGTATTAAGAGCTCAGAGCTGAATATCTGGTGTGTCTATAGACTCTGTGACAGAACTTTCAGTGTTAAGAGCACAGAGCTGAGTATCTGGTGTGTCTATAGAATCTGTGACAGAACTTTCAGTGTTAAGAGCTCAGAGCTGAGTATCTGGTGTGTCTATGGAATCTGTGACAGAACTTTCAGTGTTAAGAACACAGAGCTGAGTATCTGGTGTGTCTATGGAATCTGTGACAGAACTTTCAGTGTTAAGAGCTCAGAGCTGAGTATCTGGTGTGTCTATGGAATCTGTGACAGAACTTTCAGTGTTAAGAGCACAGAGCTGAGTATCTGGTGTGTCTATGGAATCTGTGACAGAACTTTCAGTATTAAGAGTGCAGAGTAGAGTATCCTGTGGGTCTGTAGCAGATATTGTGAAGGGCCTCAGATATATGAAAGCACATGAACTCCTTGGCTCTTCTCAGTAGTGTTTTAGTGGGTGCACTCTCCACTGTGCCTTTGTCAGTCAGCCAGTGCTGTGCTGCTTACAGCAGACACAGGGGGGTGCTGTGCTGTGTGCAGGACCAGGCAGGCCCTCTCTGCCATTGGGTTGGGTTTTTGTTACCATTTTGGGACAGCTCAGTGTCACCTGCATCCTGCTGACTGAGGAAGGCCAGAAAAGGCATCCCTCCTTCTCACCATGCGCTGGGGAAAACATGTCCTCAAAAACAGATTCCAAGCTGTTATTTTTTTTTTTTAAATTGACAGAAGTTCATCTTCAGCAATTGATTTCTTTTACAAAAACAAACCAAGATAATAACCCAAACAAACAGAACTATATATATATATATATATATATATATATATATGTATGTTTGGGTTATTATATATATATAGCTGACATGATCCCTAAACAAGCAGGTAGGTGTACTTTTTGTAAATTTCCATGAGAAGCAGGTGCCAGGGTGGCATGAGATTCCAGGTGTTCTCGTATGCAGTGTGCAGGTGAGTGGGAGGATACAGGTGCACAGGTGGAGTGCTGGGTTGTGTTAGGACAGTGTTGGTGTTAGGTGGGGGTGGCAGGTGGAGTGCTGTGTGCAGTGGAGCTCAGGCCAGTCTCTGTGTAGAGTCCCTGGTCCTTCTGTTTGTGTGACCGCAGCACTGGGAGCTGGAGGCCCCTGGTTCTGACCCGTTCAGAGAAGCCAAAAGGCCAGGGCCTGCCACCCAATGGGAAAAACTTGGGCATGGCTCCCTGTGTGCCCCGCCCTGTGCTGTGGTAACCATGGCGGCAGAAACCCCGCCTATGGACAGGCCAGCCTGGACAACACTCTTTAAAGGAGAAGACAGAGGAGTAAAAGAGGGAGTGCATGGCGGCGTCAGACCAGAGTCCCTGGCTTGGCCTTGTCTCGTCCATACCACTGCACATCTGCCAGCTCTGCGTACAGCGGGCTGTCCAGGAAACAGCTGTCTCTGAACGAGCTGTGGGGGGAAGCACACAAACAGGATCACGCTGACTTCTACTGCAACTCTCTGCTTTTCAGCCTCACAGACTTAGAGCACACCGACACAAAAGCAACATCACAGGAGAACTAAACAAAACAGACAGCCAGGCTGAGAACACTGCACTGCCACAGGGATGCACTGACACCTTTTCTGCTCCGGCCACAAGGGGGCGCTCACAGTCCAGCCTCACAGGAAACAGGATGGACTTGAACCTCAGGGTAATCAGCCACTTCCCATAAGCCCCAGGGAGTGATTACCCACCCAGGAGCCCCCCACCCCCCACCCTGCAACCCCACTCTACACTCAGCTGGAGCTAAAGGCCCATCCAGCTGCATTTACATCCTCATTTCATTTCAAGAAATACAGCAGGAGGCAGTGATGTAAGGGTCTGCTCCCTCAGAAATGAACACCCCCTCATCTGCTCAGTGACTTTGAGAACAGGGCAGCTACGTCACGGTATAAGTGTAATATACACAAACACGTACATCACGGCACATGAGAGATTATTTTAGGAGTAAGTCTGACTTTTACAGTCCAGAAACTCGCACTCTCACTGACGTGAGCTTTGGGACTCATCGTGTGACACCGTTGCTAAGCTACAGGAAGTGATGTGCAGCTGAGGATCATCAGGATGAGTCAAGAGGGCCTGAAACTCACATCTCACATTCACTCACTCAGCTCACATTCTCTCACTCAGCTCACATTCACTCACTCAGCGCACATTCACTCACTCAGCTCACATTCACTCACTCAGCTCACATTCACTCACTCAGCTCACATTCACTCACTCAGCTAACATCCACTCACTCAGCTCACATTCTCTCACTCAGCTTACATTCTCTCACTCAGCTCACATTCACTCACTCAGCTCACATTCTCTCACTCAGCTCACATTCACTCACTCAGCTCACATTCACTCACTCAGCTCACATTCTCTCACTCAGCTAACATCCACTCACTCAGCTCACATTCACTCACTCAGCTCACATTCTCTCACTCAGCTCACATTCACTCACTCAGCTCACATTCTCTCACTCAGCTCACATTCACTCACTCAGCTCACATTCTCTCACTCAGCTCACATTCTCTCACTCAGCTAACATCCACTCACTCAGCTCACATTCACTCACTCAGCTCACATTCTCTCACTCAGCTAACATTCACTCACTCAGCTCACATTCTCTCACTCAGCTCACATTCACTCACTCAGCTCACATTCTCTCACTCAGCTAACATTCACTCACTCAGCTCACATTCACTCACTCAGCTCACATTCTCTCACTCAGCTAACATTCACTCACTCAGCTCACATTCACTCACTCAGCTCACATTCTCTCACTCAGCTCACATTCACTCACTCAGCTCACATTCACTCACTCAGCTCACATTCACTCACTCAGCTCACATTCACTCACTCAGCTCACATTCACTCACTCAGCTCACATTCACTCACTCAGCTCACATTCAGATTCTTTTAATCAAACAAATGCAAAAGCAGTCAATCTATTATTAGCAAAAAAAGTCTGACACAAATGATCACATAACAACCCAAACTCAGAACGTCATGGAGGAGTTTTACAGGAGTGTGGAAATATAACATTTATGAGAAAAAAACAAGGAAAAAGAGAGCAAAGGACGACAGACTCATGCTTGTTTCGATGCAGCCAGCCAGCCAGCCAACAGGCTGCAGATACAGAAGCAATGCATGCTGGGACAGGAGGCCTGTACTCTACCTCTATTCGTCAGTACACTGGTGATCTGGAGAGTGAAGGCGGTCCTCCACAGGAGAGCTTTCCGCCGTGTCTCTAAAAGGAGCAGCAGAGTTGGGCACAGCAGGGTTAGTACAGAGACTGACACAGCGCAGGTTAGGAAAGCAGAGCCTGCAGCCTGGAGACAGAGCTCTGCCTACAGCCTGGAGACATAGCTCCGCCTGCAGCCTGGAGACAGAGCTCCACCAGCAGCCTGGAGACAGAGCTCCGCCTGCAGCCTGGAGACAGAGCTCCATCAGCAGCATGGAGACAGAGCTCCGCCTGCAGCCTGGAGACAGAGCTCCACCAGCAGCCTGGAGACAGAGCTCCGCCTGCAGCCTGGAGACAGAGCTCTGCTTGCAGCCTGGACACAGGGCTCTGAGGCTCCTGCCACAGGAGTGACAGGAGAGAGAAGAAGAGAGAGAAAGAAGAGGAGACAGAGGGAGAGAGACAGAAGGAGAGAGAGGGAGAGAGGGAGAATGAGACACAGCAGGGTCACTCACCCACTCTGCCAGTTCAGTATGTGCTGGGGACTGCCCGGTGGCGTGGCGTTCAGCTCACTGGAGGGAGTCATACTCCTACTGTGGGGAGAGACTGCTGCACACACACACATGCACACACACACACACACACAAACACATGCATGCACACACACACACACGCGCACACACACGCACACACACACAAGCACACGCACAGATACACACACGCACACACATACAAGCACACGCACAGATACACACACGCACACACATCGCATGCACAGATACACACATGCACACAGACACACACAAGCATACGCACACACACACAAACACAAGCGCACGCACAGATACACAGACACACACAAGCACATGCACAGATACACACGCACACACACACACACACACAAGCACGCGCACAGATACGCACACACACACACACACACATTATGTTTGAAAATGTTCATGTTAACAGTTTTGTTGGTGAATAAACTTCAGTGATACGAAAGAAAGTTAATTACTGGACATGTTACAAAAGTGCCTTTTGAGACAAAATAAAACAATACAGTCTCCCTAGCGATGTAAAGCCTTTCAAACGCCTGATACCCACTGGCACATATTCATTCATTCATTCATTCATTCATTCATTCACTCACTCACTCACTCACTCACTCACTCACTCACTCACTCACTCACTCACTCACTCACTCACTCATTCACACACCTGCGCGTGCACTCATTCTCTCACACACACATACAAGGGTCAGGCTTTTAGAATCCCAGCTATGTGTTGCACTTACCAGGGGTCAGGATGGGGGGTGGGGGAGCACCCTGTTTCTAGAGGATCTTTTCTGTGTCTGCATTTTGTACATTCTGCTGCTACTATTGGTGATGTTTACTATGAATAACAGAAGAACTTACAGATAAATGTAGCTAAATTGCCATTGGTAAATGATAACTGCGGGAAATAAAAACAAGTATATACACAAAGCTCTCCAGGTATGATTTCTGGAGAAATCATAGAATGGGGGCATGTGTGTGATATGGACCATACCAATCCCAGCAGAATGGGGGCATGTGTGTGATATGGACCATACCAATCCCAGCAGAATGGGGGCATGTGTGTGATATGGACCATACCAATCCCAGCAGAATGGGGGCATGTGTGTGATATGGACCATACCAATCCCAGCAGAATGGGGGCATGTGTGTGATATGGACCATACCAATCCCAGCAGAATGGGGGCATGTGTGTGATATGGACCATACCAATCCCAGCAGAATGGGGGCATGTGTGTGATATGGACCATACCAATCCCAGCAGAATGGGGGCATGTGTGTGATATGGACCATACCAATCCCAGCAGAATGGGGGCATGTGTGTGATATGGACCATACCAATCCCAGCAGAATGGGGGCATGTGTGTGATATGGACCATACCAATCCCAGCAGAATGGGGGCATGTGTGTGATATGGACCATACCAATCCCAGCAGAATGGGGGCATGTGTGTGATATGGACCATACCAATCCCAGCAGAATGGGGGCATATGTGTGATATGGACCATACAAAACCCATCAGAATGGGGGTGTGTGTGAGACTCACCTGAGGAGCCTTTGGAGAGAGCGCTGGCCCTGCCGGAGCATGAGTGTCCTGTGGAGGGGCTCTGGAGCACCCCGCACTGGGAGCCTGAATCGGAGGCGTTGGAGCTGGTGTGGGACAGGCGGCCGTGCTCTTTCAGTGAGCCGGACGATCGCTGGTACCAGCACCGCAGCTCATCTGAAACCACGGCCCGGCTGCCGCTCCCACCCTCACGGCCCAGCGACGGCGTCCGTACGATCTGCGAGCGTGATGGTGTCAGTCGCCCCCCTTCGCCCCCATCATCGGTTCCCCCCCAGGTCTCCTTGTACAATCCCCCCGCCGTGTAGGAGCTGGAAGTCTTAAACTGGGCCTTCACGCTGTAGTGCCCCTCCTGGTCACTCTCCAGGCTGCGCACCACCATGGGGGCCGTGCTGCCCTCCACGTACAAGGGGTACTCCCGAATCCGGTACTGCGAGGATGGCTGGCTCTGGCTGTGCATGTACACCCCCTGCTGCCCTCCTGAGCCCACCCCATTGCGGGCCACCAGGTTGGGCATGCTGCCTGAGTTTGAGGACCCCAGCTGGCCGGAGGACCTGTGGCGCTGCCGCTGCCGGGCCTTGGTGGGCGAGTCCTCGGCCAAGGTGGAGTAGTTGGGATTGCTGACGGTTCCCGGGGCAGGGCTGGGGCAGTACTGCTCTGAGCTGGAGTGACTGGTGCAGGAGGAGCAGTCGTCCAGCAGGTCGGACCCGTTGCTGTTGCGCAGGCCCACGGTGCAAAAGTCAGGGCTGCCCGTCTCGTTCTCGGAACCCAGCAGCTTGCCCTGGGACTCTAGACTGGCGCTGCGGTGTCTAAAGTGCTGGGCCAGGCTGTGCAGCCGTGTTGGGCTGAGGTCTACGGACCTGGCAAAGGACAGCAAGGGGGGCACAGTCAGGCACCGGGGGGAATGGAGACCCCATCCACACAAGCCTGGAGCTCATGCATTAATATATTACAGAACATTAATATATTGACATCTGTAAGGAGTGTTAAGTAGAGTGTATGTACTGGGCTACAGGGGTACCTGGTGGAGTGAATGTAGTGGGGTGTGCGTGTCCGCAGGTCAGGGGTGGAGGGCATGCTGTTTTGGGAGCTCCAGTGGGGGGGCAGGCTGTGGACGGGGCTGCTTTGCAGGGAGTTACTGCCCCCCACCTCTGCACAGCTACCCGTGCTGGGGAACCGTCTGTGACTGAGAGAGAGCACCCCAAAATCACACTGAGAGAGAGAGCACCCCAAAATGATACACTGAGAGAAAGAGCACCCCAAAATCACACACTGAGAGAGAGAGCACCCCAAAATCATACACTGAGAGAGAGAGCACCCCAAAATCACACACTGAGAGAGAGAGCACCCCAAAATCACACACTGAGAGAGAGAGCACCCCAAAATCACACACTGAGAGAGGGCACCCCAAAATCACACACTGAGAGAGGGCACCCCAACATCACACACTGAGAGAGAGAGCACCCCAAAATCACACACTGAGAGAGGGCACCCCAAAATCACACACTGAGAGAGGGCACCCCAAAATCACACACTGAGAGAGAGAGCACCCCAAAATCACACACTGAGAGAGGGCACCCCAAAATCACACACTGAGAGAGAGAGCACCCCAAAATCACACACTGAGAGAGGGCACCCCAAAATCACACACTGAGAGAGGGCACCCCAAAATCACACACTGAGAGAGAGAGCACCCCAAAATCACACACTGAGAGAGGGCACCCCAAAATCACACACTGAGAGAGGGCACCCCAACAGTAACATAGTGGGAGCTGGACTCACCTGGAGTGGGCGTGGCTGTGGGAGGAACGCTTCTTGATGCGCTCGTACGGCTCATCCAGTGAGGACTCGCTCCACTGTTTGGGCTTGATGGGGGACTTATCATAGTCGCTGTGCTGGTAGTGCAGGTGGCGCAGTCCCTCCAGGCTCTGGGGGGGCGGGGGCCGGCTGTGCGAGGGTGGCCGGGGCGGGAGGCCCCTGTGTGGGGATGCCACCGGAGAGAAGGGCCCTGAGACCTGGGGCTCATCTGCCAACAGAGGGAGAGAGCTGTGAGAACCAGCCTTTTACTCTGTAGTACACTGCTACAACTTATTTACAGGTTAGGTTAGGTCAGCAGAACAACAGGCCAGGTGGACATTAGTCAAATATAAACTGTACCCTGATACCATATATTATTTGACACAGAATTGTGAAAGCTTGGAGCAGGTAGCCAGCTGATGCAGTAGAGACAGACAGCTTTGGACTGCTGAAGTCGCAAGGACATTCATTAACTCTCCAGTGCATTGCTGGATGCACTGGAGAGTTAATGATGAGCCTAGCTGGCCTGTTCTCATTTTGTCTGTGTTCTTATATTCTGATTGTGTAAAGGGCTGCATTATTTTGGGATGTATTGTTATTGACATGGAAGTGTGATCATACCATCATCTAGAACTAGCGCGTCAGACAGGGAGCTGTCCTCAGAGCCGATATTTGCTTCTGTGGAGAAACAACAAAAAGGGCTCATTCTCTAATAAAACACAACAAAAATGACATTAAATATCAAAACATTGTGTGTGAAATGCTGATGGAGAGTGCTAATTTCATGTTGATAAATTTTCCCAATTCCACAAACCTGTTTCTGTCAGTCATGTGCTCCCCTTTTAAACTGCTTTTTATATTTCCCTCATTCCCCACTATAGCACCAGCAGAGACAAACACAGAATTCAGAGTGCTAGATTATCATCTAAGAGTGAAAATAAAAAAATATCCGCTCTTTCCTATTCAACCACTGCTTCTTCAGTTTTTTGTTATATACGACCAAAGCGCTAATCATGGACTACAGGAAGCAAGCAGGAGGACGTCAGCAGGCTCATATCAGCATAAATGGGGCTGCCATGGAGAGGGTCAGCAGGCTCATATCAGCATAAATGGGGCTGCCATGGAGAGGGTCAGCAGGCTCATATCAGCATAAATGGGGCTGCCATGGAGAGGGTCAGCAGCTTAAAGTTCCTCAGTGTCCACATCACTGAGGATCTAACATGGACTGAGAACACCAGCCGCGTTGTGGAGAAGGCACAACAGCACCTTTTTTTTCTCCAGCGGCTGAAGAAGTTTGGAATGGGTCCCCAGATCCTTAGGGTCTTCTAGAGAGGGACAACAGAGAGCATCCTGGTTGGCTGTATCACTGCCTGGTACGGGAACTGCACTTCCCTCAACCGCAGAGCTCTGCAGAGGGTGGTGCGGTCTGCTTCCCTCCCTCCAATACATCTACGACAGGCAGTGTATCAGGAAGGCCAAGAGGGTGATTGGGGACCCCAGCCACCCGAACCACAAACTGTTCCAGCTACTACTGTCTGACAAACGATACTGTAGCTTCAAATCAAGAACCAGCAGACCCAAAGACAGTTTTTCCCCCCAGGCTGACAGTTCTAGGGCTGAATCTTATTGAACGTCCAAATCAGTCACTGCCGCACTTTAATATAAGCCTCACTGTCTGCTCCGTTATACTGTACTGTTCATTATTTTTTGTATTTTGCTGTATATTTTTTGTTTATATTTTTGTATATTCCATATTATATTTGTATAGTCCTCCTGCAAAGCCACAGAGCCTGCACTAAGTTTTCCCTCAAATACTGTCAAAGGATTATGTGACAAATAAATCTTGAATCTTGAATTTTCTTTCGTAAATGTCATTTGTAAAATATTTGACTCTTTCCACATTTAGGTCATAAAACCAAAGGCGGAAACAGATCAGTCACTATCTCCTTCAAATATATTTTATATTCAAGCTCCCTCTCCATCTTAAAATTTCACCTCAACGTTAACCTCAGCTTGGCTTGCACGTGAGGCAGACAGTGTCTCAGTCAATCAGAGCTGATCATGCTGAGTGCTTGTTGAATAAAGCAACTCTGAGAGTCAGTCAGAGTTGATTGTGTTGAGTATCCGTTGAGGCTCACCTTGGATGATGAGTGAGGCTCTCTGCGTGGGCTTCTTGCCGGAGCGGACGCGGTACTCGTTGATGGCGTTCTCGATGTCCTGCAGCTTCTTCATGGAGTTCAGGTAGGAGGCCTTGCGCTGCTTCTTCAGCTTCTTGCTGCTGATGTGGGGGTCGCTGGCAAGCCGCCGTGCCGCCTCTGTGATCTGGGACTGGATGGCAAACTCTCTTTCCAGCCTCTCAACCTCCTCGTCCTGTAGGGGAAGCAGCGTCAGAGTCTGCTATATAATGCCACCCATACCAGAGTCTGCCTTGTGTCTGCCACATAACGCCCCCCATGCCAGAGTCTGCCCTGTGTCTGCCACATAACGCCCCCCCATACCAGAGTCTGCCCTGTGTCTGCCACATAACGCCCCCCATACCAGAGTCTGCCCTGTGTCTGCCACATAACGCCCCCCATACCAGAGTCTGCCCTGTGTCTGCCACATAACGCCCCCCATACCAGAGTCTGCCCTGTGTCTGCCACATAACGCCCCCCATACCAGAGTCTGCCTTGTGTCTGCCACATAACGCCCCCCATGCCAGAGTCTGCCCTGTGTCTGCCACATAACGCCCCCCCATACCAGAGTCTGCCCTGTGTCTGCCACATAACGCCCCCCATACCAGAGTCTGCCCTGTGTCTGCCATATAACGCCCCCCATACCAGAGTCTGCCCTGTGTCTGCCACATAACGCCCCCCATACCAGAGTCTGCCCTGTGTCTGCCACATAACGCCCCCCAAACCAGAGTCTGCCCTGTGTCTGCCACATAACGCCCCCCCATACCAGAGTCTGCCCTGTGTCTGCCACATAACGCCCCCCATACCAGAGTCTGCCCTGTGTCTGCCACATAACGCCCCCCATACCAGAGTCTGCCCTGTGTCTGCCATATAACGCCCCCCAACACACCAGAGTCTGCCCTGTGTCTGCCATATAACGCCCCCCCAACACACCAGAGTCTGCTCTGTTTTTGCCATATAACGCCCCCCCAACACACCAGAGTTTGCCCTGTTTTTGCCATATAACAACCCTCCAACACACCAGAGTCTGCCCTGTTTTTGCCATATAACGCCCTCCAACACACCAGAGTCTGCTTTGTGTAATTACTGCCAAAATTTCCTCTATAATAATAACAGAATGTATGACAGAAGCCCAGAAATTCCCTAGACGGGTGTTTGTGTGTGTGAGTGACAGGCTATGGGGGACTGCAGTCAGGGCTCTCACACAGCTCTCTGCCCCCCTCTCGTGTTTTTGGGTCAGTGACCCCTGAGTCTAGAGTGGGGGGCCAGTAAAAACAGTGGGGAGTGGGTGGGTTGGGGTTGGGGGAGTATTCTTTGGGGAGAGAGAATGAGAACGTGGACCCCTCCCCTCCCAGAAGGCTGTGGGGCTAGAAATACATTCAGTGACACTGACACACAGAACAGCTACCTTATCCAACTGGAATCCTTCAGACTAACCCCCCCACACCTGGGCTTCAATCCCAGCAGCTCGGCTTCTCCCTCCGATTTCGTAACACCATTCCTCTGGCGGCGCTTCAACACACACAGTTCTGCCACCGCCGCTTCCTGTGACTAACGCTGAGCTATTTTTGAACAGAACGCAAAGTTATGGAAAAGTCTGTGTTTGGCAAACACGATGTTCTAAGATCATACCGGGCATATTCATGGGTTAGGGTAACTCTGCACTGTCAGGAGAGCGGAGAAAGACTCACTACAGCGTGTCCCACATCTGCAACACAACCTCTCTCTCACAGTCTCCACAGTCTGAGTGGACACTACTCTCATGGAGTGAATACTTCTCTCTCTCACCTCTCCCTTGGGCAGAATCTTCTGCTCATCCAATTTGAAGGCCGTGCCTATCTTGCGGCGCACTGTGGGCGGCTCCTCTCCCGGGTCCAGAGGGTACTCCTTCGGCAGCTTCCCAGTCAGCTCCTGGCGTGGGCAGACGGACGTGCCGATTAGTGCTGACAAACCACCGTTACCTGCCCTGGAGCAGAGGCTGCTAAGCTCACACACACAGTCCTCACAGGCACACCCCCTCAGATCACCTGAGAGCCTGCTAGCATTTCAACACTTTTCCCAAACCAATTACACCACAGAACACAAAATTACACAGCTGACTCCACCCCTACACAGTGACCTGCTCACACAGGCCACCCCTACACAGTGACCCGCTCACACAGATCACCCCTACACAGTGACCTGCTCACACAGATCACCCCTAGACAGTGACCTGCTCACACACACCACCCCTACAGAGTGACCTGCTCACAAAGGCTGCCCCTACACAGTGACCTGCTCACACAGGCCACCCCTACACAGTGACCTGCGCACACAAGCCACCCCTACACAGTGACCTGCTCACACAGGCCACCCCTACACAGTGACCTGCTCAGCTCACACAGATCACCCCTACACAGTGGCCTGCTCACACAGGCCACCCCTACACAGTGACCTGCTCAGCTCACACAGATCACCCCTACACAGTGGCCTGCTCACAAAGGCCACCCCTACACAGTGACCTGCTCACACAGGCCACCCCTACACAGTGACCTGCTCACACAAGCCACCCCTACACAGTGACCTGCTCACACAGGCCACCCCTACACAGTGACCTGCTCACACAGATCACCCCTACACAGTGACCTGCTCACACACGCCACCCCTACAGAGTGACCTGCTCACACAGATCACCCCTACACAGTGACCTGCTCACAAAGGCTGCCCCTACACAGTGACCTGCTCACACAGGCCACCCCTACACAGTGACCTGCGCACACAAGCCACCCCTACACAGTGACCTGCTCACACAGGCTGCCCCTACACAGTGACCTGCTCAGCTCACACAGATCAGCCCTACACAGTGACCTGCTCACAAAGGCTGCCCCTACACAGTGACCTGCTCACACAGGCCACCCCTACACAGTGACCTGCTCACACAGGCCACCCCTACACAGTGACCTGCTCACACAAGCCACCCCTACACAGTGACCTGCTCACACAGGCCACCCCTACACAGTGACCTGCTCACACAGGCCACCCCTACACAGTGACCTGCTCACACAGGCTGCCCCTACACAGTGACCTGCTCAGCTCACACAGATCACCCCTACACAGTGACCTGCTCACAAAGGCTGCCCCTACACAGTGACCTGCTCACACAGGCCACCCCTACACAGTGACCTGCTCACACAAGCCACCCCTACACAGTGACCTGCTCACACAGGCCACCCCTACACAGTGACCTGCTCACACAGGCTGCCCCTACACAGTGACCTGCTCACACAAGCCACCCCTACACAGTGACCCGCTCACAGAATCAAGAGGAGGATGCTGTGCACATGTGACTCCTGAGTGCCCTGCCCTGCCCTGAGGAACAGAGTCAGCCCTGACTCGCGCTTACAGATACCTGACCGGCCAGGAGAGGCCGCTGTAGAGCAACCACACTCAGGACTTTGATCAGCATAACCCTATGGCAGATATTCAGGTGTGGCTGGGACCTGAATATCTGCTGCCACATACAGAAATAAGAGCCATTAACCTTCCACACAGCAGGTGCTACAGTCTCTCCACAACAACCAATCACAGAAGCTCTGCTTGAGCAGGCAGTGTGTTGCCCCAGGCTGCAGGGGGCTCTGTCCTTACCGCCTCTCGTATGCAGATGTTCTTTAGCTCCTCCAGCCGCTGGCGCAGCGTGTCCTCCAGCGCTTCCTGACGGGCCTTCAGAGCAGCCAGCATGTCCTTCTTAGCTGTCTGGGAGCTGTCTGACTCCTGAGAGCCTGAGAGAGAGAGAGAGAGAGAGAGAGAGAGACAGTGAGCAGAGGTAAGAGCAGGGACCACATGGAGAGGACACACTGCTCACACACACATACACACAAAGAAACTCACTCGCACATGCACACACCCACACACAATCCCCTCACTGTCTGTGGTAGCTATCACAGAGCGCCCATGCTCCAGGCCCTGAGCTCAGGATAGGGGTGTTAGGGCAGCAGGAGGCCCGGGGTCTGGCATGTGGGGGGCAGGAGGCCTGGGACTGGGGCAACTCCACTCCTCAAGGGTCAGTGTGCATCTGGGTTTCAGAGATTAGACCACGGTAAAACACTCCTAAACTGTTATTCTTGAGTTTATGGAGAAGTGGAGCCATCATGTCAGATTACACACACACTGGCTCGTTATATGACTGGGAGCAGACAGGGGTGTGCGGGGCGTGTTCGGAGGTCTCTCTGTCTCGTTGTGAGCCCTTGGCAGGGCTGTGGAATGCCAGGAGGGGCAGAGCTGCACCTGCTGGCAGGGCCAGGATGTTTACCGGGAAGTGAGTGCAGAATCCGATAAGGACCTTGCCCAGGGGGGTCTGCTCAGGACATGGGCCCGGACACACCCGAGACTAAGAACAATAACAATAATTATACCGTACAAATACCTATTACCATTAACGTAACTATGTACTATAAAAATACCCATAAATACATATTTAGGTACAGTAACTGTAACCATGTATACTTTAAATAACCATAACAACCGCCATACCTATGTCCCATACCAATGGCCACAACAATAACACCCAGGCCAGCCATTAATTCAACAGTCATCTCCTTCAGCACACTGTACGTCGCAATCAGTTCTGTAGAAGCATTTTACAACACTTAATGACTTTCCCTAAAAAGTGACATCATTGTACCTGTTACCACAGTGATATGTTTTGTGTTTGTTTTTTCATAGTTTTTCATAGTTGTAGCCGCTGTGAGAACAGCTCCTGTTTGCTGGAAGTGTTAGCACGTTAGCATGTTTAACTTCTTGCTCATGCCAGAGGAATGCAGCTCTTTGTGATGGTCAGAGAAGAGGAAAGCCAGCAGGAAATGTACATTTAAACACAGAGTGGAGGCCCAGACGCTGAGCTGTCACTGAGGGCAACCTGGGATATCCGGCGGCTTTGGGTCAACACCTCATCCAGCTGCTGCGCGAATCAGCCACCGAAGCTAACGTTGCAGGGGACCTGGGACAGGAGCTCACAGCGGCGTAGTTAACAGGCCAGGAGCTACAGGACTCTGGTCTGTCCCATAAGCATCACTGAAGCAAAACACCAGATTGGTCCAGACAGTGCAGTCTGTCTGATTCATAGGTACAGTGTTATGACACACTGAAGTCAGAGAGAGATGAGCCTAACTGAATTTCTCATCATCATGTATTCGTATATTCTTATGTTTTGATGTTTTATTTCTGAACAGCAGCTGGCAGTGATGCTGAGATTCAGATTCTTCCTCTGTTTAGAGGACCGTGGGACTGCCATGTTTTCAGTGTTCCAAGAGACAGTCAAATTCAACATGTCTGAGCTGTCACAGAGTTCATGAAAACAGACACACACACAGCCCTACAGGATACTGTGACAGTAAGACACACACGGTCCTACAGTAAGACGCATGCAGTGGGAGCAGTCTGGCTCTGGTTAGCCCGCGGCACTCTGCCCGTCAGGGCAGCTAAGGGAAGCCGCAGCTGGGTAAAGCACCTCCTCATAAGGACAACAAAAATAACGCGCAGAGCAGCAGAGCCTACCACAGCCTTCCCTATAAGGACAGCCACTCTGGCCTGTCCTGGCTGACTGCTGTTTCCCTGGAAACTCCATGATGAGCTTTTCAGTCGCCAACAGGAAGCTTGGGCTCAGGGAACTGCGTCCTCAGTTGATTGGCTCATTACTATAACTAGTATTTGCGTAACATGCTGGCCATAGCTGGACCATGCCTGTCTGCTGCTGAGTAACAGCCAGGGCCTGCCAGGACCCGTTAGCATAGCGCACATCTCAGCCAGCGGGTCTGACCCGCTCAGTACCACTCAGTACCAGCCAGGATCCGTTAGCATAGCGACCATCTCAGCCAGCGGGTCTGACCCGCTCAGTACCACTCAGTACCAGCCAGGATCCGTTAGCATAGCACACATCTCAGCCAGCGGGTCTGACCTATTCAGTACCAGCCAGGACCTGCTCAGTACCAGCCAGGATCCGTTAGCATAGCGCACATCTCAGCCAGCGGGTCTGGCCTATTCAGTACCTGCCAGGACCCGGTCAGTACCAGCCAGGATCCCTTAGCATAGCGCACATCTCAGCCAGCGGGTCTGACCTATTCAGTACCAGGCAGGAACACAGGGCTGTGACCTAGCCTCATGATGCTAACAGCACTGGGAATCTTCCACTGATTGGCTGGTGGGGTTAGCGTTCTACTTCAGTGGCGTGTGAATGAGAAACAGCAGGCCTGCAAGCACCCTGAGGGTTAACAGTGCAAAATCATTTACTTTTTGTCCTGACCCAAAATAAAACAACATTACACTTCATATGAGCTACAGACGGAGGAAAGGTTGGCCTGTATGCTAATAAAAAATATAATACAGACAGAGTGAGGTTAAGAATCACAAAATCTGTGCTCACTTTCAGAAAAAAAAAAAAAAGAAAAACAATTACGCCTGTCTGAGAGGACAGTAATAAGCACACAGATTTATGGGACAGTTTTACTCGGTGGTTTCTCCTTCGGAAAAACTGAAAGGAAACGTCTGTGGTGGTGAACGTCTCCAGAGTAAAATCCAAAGTATCAGACAGAAAAGATTTACAGTTGGAAGGCATCGGCCCAGCCACGTCACACGAAAATGACACTGGGTCAGAAACCAGGGAAAAAGTACGGCCTGAGAACCTTCCCAATCCCTGCAGGGCAAAAGCAGAATCTGCACTGTAACGTGCCCCAGCGGCACTCTGCTGCGGTGGGCCCAACCAGGCACTAATGACACGTTTTAGAAAATACACTTCCTCCTGATGTGTGTGCAAACGCTCACGCAGAGGGGTGGAGAGGGACGTTACTCCCAGGAGTGAGACTGGACCAGAAAGGTTTAGAAAGACCAGTTACTCACAGAGCTGAGTGGGTTTGTTTGACCTGTGCTCTAGACAAGAGAATCCTGCTGGCAACAGAATATGCTGGAACAGGGACCCCCCCAGACTGGCACAACCCCCCAGACTGGCATAGCCCTGCAGGCTGGCATAGCCCCCCCAGACTGGCACACTCCAGCAGACTGGCATAACCCCACAGACTGGCACTGCCCCCCAGACTGGCACACATCTCACACAGCTACCAGTGATGGAGCAGGAATTTAATTTTAAAATCTATTCTAAACCAATTTACTGTCAGACAGTGACAACTCCTCCAAGCTCCTCCAAACCCAAGCTAATGTGATCTTGGGATCCTGAGATCTTGCTACACTCTATAGTATCCAAGTTCTGGGGGTTAGACTCTATGATATTCTGGTTCTGGGGGTTAGACTCTATGATATTCTGGTTCTGGGGGTTAGACTCTATTGTGTCCTGGTTCTGGGGGTTAGACTCTATAGTGTGCAAATTCTGGGGGTTAGACTCTATGATATTCTGGTTCTGGGGGTTAGACTCTATGCTGTTCTGGTTCTGGGGGTTAGACTCTATGATATTCTGGTTCTGGGGGTTAGACTCTATGATGTTCTGGTTCTGGGGGTTAGACTCTATGGTGTTCTGGTTCTGGGGGTTAGACTCTATGGTATTCTGGTTCTGGGGGTTAGACTCTATGGTGTTCTGGTTCTGGGGGTTAGACTCTATGATATTCTGGTTCTGGGGGTTAGACTCTATGGTGTTCTGGTTCTGGGGGTTAGACTCTATGGTGTTCTGGTTCTGGGGGTTAGACTCTATGATATTCTGGTTCCCACCTGATGAGAGCAGGCTGCCGCTGCTGCCGCTGATGATCTTGCCCTTGCTGCCCATGTTGGCCAGTTTGGAGGTTTTCAGTGTTCCTGTCTCTGTCAGGTCGATCGCGATCTCACTCAGGCTCCGAGCTGCATGGATTTTTGACTGGTGAAAAAGAAAGAAAAAGAGAATTTCTCCCCCCTCTTTAAACCAATGTACCTTCCATCTGTGTTTTTCAGAGTTCCTCAAAACGAATGCCTTCCTTACAGTTGTATTTTCCAGGAATACCACATTCCTCTGTTCTTTCATATGAAACTGAATATGTGTGCTTTTTCAGCCCCACTTACAGTTTAGAAAAGCTCTAATGGAAGACCTGTCTGGAGAGAGCCAGTGGCAGGAACCTGCGGCTACGGCAGAGGCCCTGATTGGCTGATTCTGTCATGAGTCTAGACACTGCAATCACAGGGAAGAAATTAGGGAGCATAACTGAGGGGAAAGCAGGTGTCTGAGGGGCACACTCACCTTGCTCTGCTTCCTGTCCAGGTAGAACTGGTGCTGACTGATGGCCATGGCCCAAATGGACTTAATGAGGGCGGGGCAGGCGTACCAGGTATGCACGGCGATGCCACTGTGACCAAACGTCCTGCGCGTGACCGACGCCCTGCAGTTAGAGCCACAACAAAACGCCTTTATATTCACTGATAACATTAACTACTGTATACGCACTGATAACATTAACTACTGTATACGCACAGATAACATTAACTACTGTATACACACAGATAACATTAACTACTGTATACGCACAGATAACATTAACTACTGTATACGCACACATAACTTTAACTACTGTATACGCACAGATAACATTAACTACTGTATACGCACAGATAACATTAACCACTGTATACGCACAGATAACATTAACTACTGTATACGCACAGATAACATTAAATACTGTATACGCACAGATAACATTAACTACTGTATACGCACAGATAACATTAAATACTGTATACGCACAGATAACATTAACTACTGTATACGCACTGATAACATTAACTACTGTATACGCACAGATAACATTAACTACTGTATACGCACAGATAACATTAAATACTGTATACGCACACATAACATTAACTACTGTATATGCAATGATAACATTAACCACTGTATACGCACAGATAACATTAACTACTGTATATGCAATGATAACAAGACCCCTGTATGTCCAGAGATTACATTAACTACTGTGTGCACACTCATAACAAAACACCTGCTGATTTTACCCACTGAACAGAGGCAGACAGCAGTGACACCCTGGTAGGACACCTTGGAACTATTTTCAGAATTAATGCCCCTCCTTAGCTCAGTGACTCCTCACACAGACAGATACATGCAAGAAGTGCGCACACGCTGTTCACTGAAGTGATTCATACAGACATCCCACACCCTGCAGCGTAAAATCACTCATTGCTTAGCTGTAAAGCAACCAGCTTTATCCAAACACAAGCACAGATATGTGAGTGAAAACCCCACACACAAGGTAAAACAAACAGTCCCAGAGTGAAAGTGACCAGCCCTCTTCACTGCTATGAGCCCCTCCCAGCCCAGCCACAATCACAATCACACTGCAATCTGTGTCAAGGCATTGTGGGAAATCTGATCTTCCATCTTGCTCCGCTTGGGTGCTGTTGCTTAGCTACAGTGACTTAAAGTGATAGCTGTCTCTCAGGGCGACAGCAGGCAGTTTCCAGGGCAGCAGCTCCAGCGCTAATCCGACACTTTTCACATTCGCCATGGCTCCTCCCCCTGGCGATCAGCTTTCAGCAGCAGCACTGAGAGGGGAAGGAGACCCAAGAGGAGGCGATACGAGCAGCAGTGTTTCCCCAGACGTATAATCTGGGGATACCCAATCCCTCCCGGGGATTGTGGGAGAATTGCTTGAGAGCTTCAGGGATCGGCTGTTACACAACCGTCTGGCCTGAGACGCAGAACACAGAGCGCTGAGCATGTACTTCTTGAGTGTGGGCAACAGCAACCCTACACACACACACACACACACACAGACTCACACACACACACACACACACACACACACACACACACACAGACTCACACACACACACACACACACACACACACACAGACTCACACACACACACACACACACACACACACACACACACACACACACACACATAGACACACACACACACGCGCACACACACTCACACACACACACACACACACACAGACTCACACACACACACACGCACACACAGACTCATACACACACACACACACACACACACACACGCACACACAGACTCACACACACACACACACACACACACGCACACACAGACTCACACACATACACACACACAGACTCACACACACACACACACACACACCCACACAAATGTGTACAGTGTGAGTTTAGTATAAATGAATACCAGGAGTTCCAGCAGCATCAGGGTGTGATATAGATTTACCTGCGAGGGTCATGAACTTCCACAGAAAACTTCTTCTCTCTGAAGTAGAGGTTCTCCAGCTGCCTCCATTGAAAGACCTGTAGAGCCGGAGCAGAGTTCAGGGGTCAGAGGTCAGAGTTCACGGTCTGATGCATCCTTGCCACTGTAAATCCATGCAGCACAGAGCGCAGAGCCCACACTGCCCTCAGTCCCAGTCAGAGACCAGCAGTATCCTGCACCTTCTGTGAAGTACCCTCCACAATTACACACACACCCACCCACACACACACAATCTCTGTCTCTCTCTCTCTCTCACACACACTCTGTATGCACACGCACACACACACACACACACACACACACACACACACACAGAGGTACTTGGTTTCTGTCTTCTCGCTTCTTTAAAACAGAAACAGCTCAGGAAAAGTTCCTCTCTGTAGAAGCACTCCCTCTTCCTCTCTCTCCTCCATTTCCCTCTCTATCCCTATCTCTCTATCCCTCTCTCTCTCTCTATCCCTCTCTCTGTATTCCCTGGGTCTGTGTGAGGTAAATCTCTGCCTGTGTGGAGGAACAGAGCGTTCTGAGACAGGAGCACTCACCAGCTCTGTGAGTGTGTTCTGCCTGCGGAGGTTTCCTGTCTGTGGAGCAGGAGGGACTCTAACACCCCCTCTCCTCCTCCAGCCCTGTGGGACTGTGCTTCCTGCTCTCTGAGGGGGGGAGTGTGCCCTCACTGGCCCAGCCCCCTCCCTCCCTCCCTCGCCCCACAAACTCCTCCATCTCTTTGTTTTGCTTTTACACCCCCCCATCAGGCTTTGTATTTTTCCTCTGTTGAGGACTGAAAGAGGCTCCAGCACAGAGAGCTGAGAGAACTGAGCCACTTACACACACGCTGAATACGGCTCCAGAGACCTCCTCAAGCACCCGCACAGGGGCCCCTCAGCCGGGGGACAGACAACCGGAGAACAGTCCCACACAGGGGCCCCTCAGCCGGGGGACAGACAACCGGAGAACAGTCCCACACAGGGGCCCCTCAGCCGGGGGACAGACAACCGGAGAACAGTCCCACGCAGGGGCCCCTCAGCCGGGGGACAGACAACCGGAGAATAGTTCCACACAGGGGCCCCTCAGTCGGGGGACAGACAACCGGAGAACAGTCCCACATAGGGGCCCCTCAGCCGGGGGACAGACAACCGAAGAACAGTCCCACACAGGGGCCCCTCACCCGGGGGACAGACAACCGGAGAACAGTCCCACACAGGGGCCCCTCAGCCGGGGGACAGACAACCGAAGAACAGTCCCACGCAGGGGCCCCTCAGCCGGGGGATAGACAACCGGAGAACAGTCCCACACAGGGGCCCCTCAGCCGGGGGAAAGACAACTGATGAACAATCCCACACAGGGGCCCCTCAGCCGGGGGACAGACAACCGGACAACAGTCCCACACGGGAACCCCTCAGCCGGGGAACAGACAACCGAAGAACAGTCCCACACAGGGGCCCCTCAGCCGGGGGACAGACAACTGGAGAACAGTCCCACACAGGGGCAGAGGCAGCACTCCTTCTCCTTTTCTAAGAATTTCAAATGACCTTTATCAGTAATTCAGCTGCCAAACTACAACACAGTGAATTTAAAATCACATGGAGCAGTGTGTGCACCTTCTATAGTATTCCTGGAAGCCTGTCTTGTTTTTTACACCTTTTCTTCTGTAAAGTTCTGTTGTTTTTTATCTGAAAGCAGTCTATTGGTTTAAAAATGGATCTAATGTAATTTTATACTCTTTCTTTGTCTCTCCACCTCTGTCTCCTCTGTCAGGGGAAAGCCTTTGTTGAAATCTTGTTTCTATGGATGTTCCAGTAAACAGAAAGTTTACTGCTGTCTCTGTATTAAAGAAGCATGAAGTGTGACAGAACAGCAGTTTCTGCCTAGGGGCTTCAGTGAGACTCTAACTGTGGCATGAGTGAGACTGAGTGGCATCGTGAGACTGAGTGGCATGAGTGAGACTGAGTGGCATCGTGAGACTGAGTGGCATCGTGAGACTGAGTGGCATGAGTGAGACTGAGTGGCATGAGTGAGACTGAGTGGCATCGTGAGACTGAGTGGCATCGTGAGACTGAGTGGCATCGTGAGACTGAGTGGCATGAGTGAGAAGCCACTGCTACTCCATCCGTTGCCTTTTCAGCTTTGCTTTCTGTTGGGATGCTACCTTTGCAGCAAGCTGTCAACTTAGCATGCAGGTACCAGGCAGCTTATATCGTATTGGGACTCACACAGTCTACATGTTGAACTGCTACTATAGAGGACAGATTCCCTATGTGAGGCACAGACTGACAATAAAAAACCCACCTGAATCATCCTAAGTTTGAGTTAGGAAAGGGTGCTTTAGGAACATAAATCCCCCCCAAAAACACACAGAGGAGGCTGTTAGGACCCAGTGCAGCCATGAGACCCATGAGGAGCACCGGGACCGGGGCAGAGCTAGACTGGGACTACAGGGTTGGGAGACGCAGAGTAAGAGAGAGATTTAGATATGTATTTATCATCGAGGAGAGCTGGGTTATTGTGTTTTTTAGCAGTGTGGGAGGGGTGGAACTGAAACACACCCCTCTCCAGAGAGTGGGCCTATGTCCCAGAGCAAACACATGGGCTCCCTCCCAGGCCAGACGTGCTAATGTTTCCAGCATGTTCCCAGCTCTCGTTTGAAGCTGTAATCTCGCTCATGGCTCCTGCTAGATTTCCTGTCATTCTGGAGATCATCGGGGCAGGGGTGTGTGTAGGGGGGGGTGCTATGTACAGCTCCAAAATACGCACCTCGCACCCAGCTAACATGCTAATTACAGCTGAGTGCTAACTGAGCCATCCAGCAGTAATGTGCTTGAAAGTGGCGTTTTTACAGCCCTGCGGGTTGTGTTAGAGCAAACGGAGGGCTCCCTTTCTGCAAAGCGATGACAGCATGGGAAATACTGCCAGTCTGTTTGTTTGGTGCAGGCGGCTGGGTAAACAGCGCCTTACACCCTGCCCGGCTCAGGCGGGTTTGGGACAGGGATTCTGAAAACCTGCCACCACTGCTGCGCCAGCGGGGACAGCACTGCCATCTGGATAACCGATTCTACAAAATAAAACATTCAAGTCTGCTGATAATAGGCTCCAAAACCCCACATTTTCCCACTGCTGGAACTGGTTTTTACATTTGAAGAAAGACCCTGTTTTATTTGGATAATTACTGCAGATTTTGAGGAGAATTCTCCAGTGGGCCAAACACTGAGGCTGCGATTGAAAGGCTCCAGCAGACAAGCTGCAGACAAGCACACACACCCCGCTCAGCTGCTCTGGCTGCACTACACCGTACTGCAGACGAGCGCACACACCCCGCTCAGCTGCTCTGGCTGCACTACACCGTACTGCAGACGAGCGCACACACCCCGCTCAGCTGCTCTGGCTGCACTACACCGTACTGCAGACGAGCGCACACACCCCGCTCAGCTGCTCTGGCTGCACTACACCGTACTGCAGACGAGCGCACACACCCGGCTCTGCAGAACCAGAAAGCCCAGCCTGATCTGGGGCAGACCTGGGTCTCCACTGACCCGTCTGCTGGTGATTCATAATGATGGCCGTGTTCAGCTGTGTTTGAGGGCTGATCTGTGTGAGACAGGCTTCAGTTAAAAGCACCTCTGCACTTCTATGAGTGAGATTTTTGGAAAGCTTAACCCAAAAATCTAACCAAAAATGGGCTTCAACAACTTTGAGATCAAAAGTGGTCAACATAAACTTTATTGCATTTGCAATACTGCGACTTGAACACTGATTGCCTTAAAGAAGCGGCCATTGAGCACGAGTGGGTTTAATCTTTTCCCTATTCCTTCTCAAACAGCCCCTCTGCAGTAAGAGTGTCCTGAAACTTGGCAGACAGTATAAGTTCAGAGAGCTGTCTGGTAAGGGTTCATGGTCATTATGATGGACAGTATGACACACATCTGATACGTGCCGATGTGCGTGGCCCTTATGCCCAGCTCCCTGAGCGTGTGCAGGAGGGCCAGATCACAGAGAGGTGTGCAACCTGTAAATCTCAACCTGCAACCAGAGTGTCACAGGGATCAGCAGAGCCCTGGAGCAGAAACCCTGCAGAAATTATGCCAAAACACACCAAAACTACTGTTCACCACCGTGTGATTACACCAAACTTTACATTCCAACCAAATTTTCTTTGAAAATGTTTTCTTTTTCTGGTGACCGGACAATGTCCTTTGGATTGGGTTTTTTCATTGAGTATATCCTTAAAACAACTAAAGTTGGTCTTGATTGAATTGCAAATGCACAAAGAGACAAACTGTATTTGATTTAACATATTCCATTATCTGCTAAATGCACAGATTTAAATCTTTCTGATGCTTGATATCTAATGATCATTGTGATAATGTGAAGGCAGACCAACAAAGTTTCAGCAAAACATAAGAACTCCCAGCTACTGTGACATGGAGAGGAAACCAAACCCGATTTTTGTGGGGGTGTGGGAGAGGGGAAAGTAAAACCATACGCAGTTATTAAGCAGAGAGAAGCTGTGGAGAGGCTGTGTGCAGGCACGGTTTGGACCTCCAACTATCCACCATTACATAATCAGCTGCAGCTAGGCAGACCACTTCCATGCCCTACTGACGCAGCACAGTTACCCAGAATCCCTCAGGCCTGCTGCGTATGCTGGCCACCACTTCCATGCCCTACTGACGCAGCACAGTTACCCAGAATCCCTCAGGCCTGCTGCGTGCGCTGGCCACCACTTCCATGCCCTACTGATGCAACACCGTTACCCAGAATCCCTCAGGCCTGCTGCGTGCGCTGGCCACCACTTCCATGCCCTACTGACGCAGCACAGTTACCCAGAATCCCTCAGGCCTGCTGCGTGCGCTGGCCACCACTTCCATGCCCTACTGATGCAACACAGTTACCCAGAATCCCTCAGGCCTGCTGCGCGCGCTGGCCACCACTTCCATGCCCTACTGATGCAGCACAGTTACCCAGAATCCCTCAGGCCTGCTGCGTGCGCTGGCCACCACTTCCATGCCCTACTGACGCAGCACAGTTACCCAGAATCCCTCAGGCCTGCTGCGTATGCTGGCCACCACTTCCATGCCCTACTGATGCAACACAGTTACCCAGAATCCCTCAGGCCTGCTGCGCGCGCTGGCCACCACTTCCATGCCCTACTGATGCAACACCGTTACCCAGAATCCCTCAGGCCTGCTGCGCGCGCTGGCCACCACTTCAACGCTAAAACCAATGCGCTAAAGATCTGCACATCACAGTTCACCCCCAGATCTGCTGCTGCACCCTGCAATGCTGTTGCACCCCGGATCACCGAGAGCCGATCCAGAGGCAAACTCTATTATTCAGCACTCAGCAATGGAGCTCTGTCTCAGAAACATCCCCCCCTCTGGTTCACAGTGTGCTGAGATTTTACAGTTAATGCTGTTTATGGAGCGGTCCTCAAGAAAAACACAGAAAGAAAACAAAGGCAATGCTTCCATGAACATAATATCTGTGTGGAAGCAGCTGCTGGTGGCGGGGGTGAGAGGGAGAGAGTGTGAAGTTTTAAAGGGGGGAAACTCTGTGCTTCAGTCGCTGCCCTTTCCCTTAGTGGAAGCCTGCTGGGCCTCTCTTACTACAGCAACATCACAGAATAATATTACAGCAACACTATAATAAAACACTACTGCATTAAAGCAAATGCACAACACTGTCTTATTATACTTTTGTTATTGTAACTGATGACAGCAGTAATATATCGGTACTCAGCGGTCAGCTGTAGCAGCAGCAGTGACATTTTCTTAACCTATATCATTCTTCCTAACAGCATGCTGCTACAGTAACTGAGGTCAGGCACTCTGCTGAAGGACAGCAACTCATGCTGGGTCTGCACCAGGGAGAAAACCTCATTCTTCAGCGAACAGATAAATAGGCTTTGAATTTATGATTTAACAGCTGGATGAGGCACCCTCCTGAGCACATTTTCACAGCTTTAATTAAGTTAGCTTCAGTGCTACTGCTACCAGCCCAATGCCCTGTGCTGCCCACTCACTGCCATCAACCTCGCTGACCACTCAGTGCTATGAACCTCGCTGACCACTCTCACATTAACACAGTCTCCAATCACAGAGCTTTATTGCTCCACTGCTCTGCTGGCAAATACAGACATCCTGCAGGTCTTTATACCTGCCTGGCTAACCTAGCTACCATCCTGCAGGTCTCCGCATGCCTGGCTACAGGACACTGGCCCTGCTGTGTGTGAAAGACACACACCAGCATGTGCCCTCACCAGTGCACTCTCTGGTTATGTATAAAACCACAGAGATATCTTGTTTTATCTCTTCTTTCAATTCTCTTTTGGCATTGTCAGTGGGGCACTGGAAAAGAAAAGATTGAGAGCAAACAAACAAGCTAAAGAAAAGCAGCATTTCTATGGCACTGTCTGTTTGGAGTCGGGCCCATGTGGTCACCATGTGGCCTAACCTGCTTTTTCTTTTGTTTGGTTTCACAGAACCACTGACATCCAAGTGTTCCAGCCACTCACTAAAGAAAACATTTTTTCAGCAAAATTTTCAATGCCTCTATTTAAAACCACACTGCTCAGTGCTCAGAGCTGCTCAGTGCTCAGAGCTGCCCAGTGCTCAGAGCTGCTCAGTGCTCAGAGCTTCCCAGTGCTCAGAGCTGCCCAGTGCTCAGAGCCGGTCAGTGCTCAGAACTGCTCAGTGCTCAAAGCTGCCCAGTGCTCAGAGCCGCTCAGTGCTCAGAGCTGCCCAGTGCTCAGAACTGCTCAGTGCTCAGAACTGCTCAGTGCTCAGAGCTGCTCAGTGCTCAGAGCTGCCCAGTGCTCAGAGCTGCTCAGTGCTCAGAGCTGCTCAGTGCTCAGAGCTGCCCAGTGCTCAGAGCCGCTCAGTGCTCAGAACTGCTCAGTGCTCAAAGCTGCCCAGTGCTCAGAGCCGCTCAGTGCTCAGAGCTGCCCAGTGCTCAGAGCTGCTCAGTGCTCAGAACTGCTCAGTGCTCAGAGCTGCCCAGTGCTCAGAGCTGCTCAGTGCTCAGAGCTGCTCAGTGCTCAGAGCTGCCCAGTGCTCAGAGCCGCTCAGTGCTCAGAGCCGCCCAGTGCTCAGAGCCGCCCAGTGCTCAGAGCCGCCCAGTGCTCAGAGCCGCTCAGTGCTCAGAACTGCTCAGTGCTCAGAGCCGCTCAGTGCTCAGAGCTGCTCAGTGCTCAGAGCCGCTCAGTGCTCAGAGCTGCTCAATGCTCAGAGCCGCTCAGTATTCAGAGCTGCTCAATGCTCAGAACTGCTCAGAAACCCATCAGAGCTGATACTGCAGGCAAGGGTCCAGACGGGCCACCGAGCTGCTCTGACCCCAACCTGACCTCAACCTGGCCCCTACCCGACCCCAACCTAACCTCAACCTGACCCTTACCCGACCCCAACCCGACCTCAAGCCTGACCCCTACCGAACCCCAACCCAACTGGATGCCACACACAAAGATGGCACCACTTAAGAGGCGGCCTCGCTGGGCTCCACTCCACAGAGGGCCAAGGTGGGATGAAAATTTCAACACCAGCCCAGGAGCTGTGAAATCACAGGGACCGATCATCAAACTGAGGCTGGAACGTTTCTGTGAGGAAAATAAGCGAAAGGAAAATTGCCCACATATGTGTGCGATTCGACACTTTCCTGTGTGTGCAAAGACTGCATAAATAAACGTTCTGCTCCATTTAGATCAATGTATTAAAATGTTATCAGAAAAGTCAATTATGTGCAGTGAGTGTGTTATGCTTAGAGGTGAAACGGGGGCTAGGAGAGGCTCAGGGGAGAGAAACCAGAGCGAAAATAAAGTTAAAAAGACACAAAAGAGCGGAGTCATGTACAGAGAGAAATGAATAAGCCTCCACACCCACGGCGGCCCTCGGTAATGAGCGCTGAGTCACGGCCGTCCGGTCCAGCCCTCTGTCTGACCGGCTGTCCACATTCCCCATTACTGTCAGCACTGACTGGCCACACCATGCATGTCAACAATGACCTCAGCCATTCATTCAAGGACTTACAAACTTCACAGGAATACAAATGATTAAGATTTAAGATTTAAATAGGCTATGCTGTTTAACATTTTAACCTGTATTTAAGCTGACAGAGATAGAGATATCTGTAGTGAATGATGAAACACTCACCTTCCTGGGCTTGACTTTGTCCTGGTAGTCGTACTGAAATATCCCTTTGTAGCTCAGTCCCAGCCACCATGGAATACCCTGCTTGTCCTGTGATTATGGGGGAAAGGAAAGAGTCAGACAGTGCACTGCAGCATTATGGGATAGCATATGATGTTCTGCTGGCTGCTATGGAGGACCTGCCCCTACTCCCCTCTAAGCATTCACAACTCACCAGAGCTGGAGTTAATTGCATTTAGATTCAGTCAGTTAAGTAAATGAACTGCAGTTTAATTCATGCATTTAAATATCCTCATACAAAATTATGGGCATTTTCCCATGAATTTACATTAAATTCTTCATGAACGAAGGCTCAGTTTGCTTTCCAGAGAGACTGAGCTGTGTTATTAGAGTCGATTCCCTAACCTCAGTGGGCCATAAGAGATGAACCGGACTCCGAAACTGTATCCCTCATGGGACAGATTCAAACACACAGGCTGCCTGCTGAAGGAGAGCAGTAGCCCTGCTCAGTGAGGAGCCCTGTGGCCGTCTGGGGCTCTGTGTTTGTGGCCTTGAGTCTGGGGCTCTGTGTTTGAAGCCCTGAGTCTGGGGCTCTGTGTTTGAAGCCCTGAGTCTGGGGCTCTGCGTTTGAGGCCTTGAGTGTGGGGCTCTGTGTTTGAAACCCTGAGTCTGGGGCTCTGTGTTTGAAGCCCTGAGTCTGGGGCTCTGTGTTTGAAGCCCTGAGTCTGGGGCTCTGTGTTTGAAGCCCTGAGTCTGGGGCTCTGTGTTTGAAGCCCTGAGTCTGGGGCTCTGTGTTTGAAGCCCTGAGTCTGGGGCTCTGTGTTTGAGGCCTTGAGTGTGGGGCTCTGTGTTTGAGGCCTTGAGTGTGGGGCTCTGTGTTTGAAGCCCTGAGTCTGGGGCTCTGTGTTTGAAGCCCTGAGTCTGGGGCTCTGTGTATGAAGCCCTGAGTCTGGGGCTCTGTGTATGAAGCCCTGAGTCTGGGGCTCTGTGTTTGAAGCTCTGAGTCTGGGGCTCTGTGTTTGAAGCCCTGAGTCTGGGGCTCTGTGTATGAAGCCCTGAGTCTGGGGCTCTGTGTATGAAGCCCTGAGTCTGGGGCTCTGTGTTTGAAGCTCTGAGTCTGGGGCTCTGTGTATGAAGCACTGCTGTGCAGACAGTGGCCGGAGTACTGGTCAGTCCTTTAGGTCACTCAACACCACTGACCACAATGTGTCTGTCTCTGGCCATCAGCAGTGCCCTGTGAGCAAAGTGCTTTAGGGTTAGGGGTTAGGGATTAAGGGTTATGCTTTGGGTTTAAGGGTTTACGGTTAGGGGTAGGGTTTAGGGTTTAGGGTTTAGGGTTAGGGGTTAGGGTTAGGGTTAGGGTTAGGGGTTAGGGCTTATGGGTAGGGGTTAGGGGTTATACTTTGGTTTTAGGGTTAGGGCTAGGGTTGGGGTTAGGGGTTAGGGGTTTAGGGGTTGGGGTTTAGGGTTAGGGTTAGGGGTTAGGGGTAAGGGTAGGGGTAGGGTTAGGGTGAATGAGACCCACCTTCACAGCGTAGTAATGCACTCCGTATGTGGGCAGTGACTCCACTATGCTCATGTAGCTGTGGGAGACAGAGACAGAACTCTGAGAGAGCACGCACACACACACACACACACACACCACCCACTTAGTGTGACACAAAGACTGCGCAGGCTGTGAGCTTTTGTGTGACTCACAGACAACCCCCCCCCCACACACACACACTTACTTGACAATGGCCTGGCCTCTGGACTGGCCACTCAGCTTCTTGTAATGCTCGATCACCCGGTCTTCACTGCACAGATAAACACAGAAAGAAAAGCAATAATGTAGAGATGTTGTAATGAGTGTAAATAGAGAGGAGGTGTGTCTCCAGAACATTCCCTGGGAATTCCTTATCCCAGTCACAAGGAGAGCTTGCTAATACACAGGGAGCAGGACACACAGGGAACATAACACACAGGGAGCATGTCACACAGGGAACATAACACACAGGGAGCAGGTCAAACAGAGAGCATAGCACACAGGTAGCAGGTCACACAGGGAACATAACACACAGGGAGCAGGACACACAGGGAACATAACACACAGGGAGCATGTCACACAGGGAACATAACACACAGGGAGCAGGTCAAACAGAGAGCATAGCACACAGGTAGCAGGTCACACAGGGAACATAACACACAGGGAGCAGGACACACAGGGAACATAACACACAGGGAGCATGTCACACAGGGAACATAACACACAGGGAGCAGGTCAAACAGAGAGCATAGCACACAGGTAGCAGGTCACACAGGGAACATAACACACAGGGAGCAGGACACACAGGGAACATAACACACAGGGAGCATGTCACACAGGGAACATAACACACAGGGAGCAGGTCAAACAGAGAGCATAGCACACAGGTAGCAGGTCACACAGGGAACATAACACACAGGGAGCAGGACACACAGGGAACATAACACACAGGGAGCACGTCACACAGGGAACATAACACACAGGGAGCAGGTCAAACAGAGAGCATAGCACACAGGGAGCAGGCCACACAGGGAACATAACACACAGGGAGCAGGTCACACAGGGAACATAACACACAGGGAGCAAGTCACACAGGGAACATAACACACAGGGAGCAGGTCAAACAGAGAGCATAGCACACAGGGAGCATGTCACACAGGGAACATAACACACAAGGAACATAACACACAGGGAGCAGGTTACACAGGGAGCAGGACACACAGGGAACATAACACACAAGGAGCATATTACACAGGAAACATAACACACAGGGAACAGGTTACACATGGCAGGGTACACAGAGAGCAGGACACACAGAAAGCAGGTTAAACAGAGAGCAGGATGCACAGGGAGCAGGACACAAAGGGAGCAGAACACAGTGAGCAGGACACACAGAGATGAGGTTACACAGGGAGCAGTACGGGTTGTCACCAGAGTAACTCACCAGTAGGCCAGAGAGGGGTGCTCCTTCAAGGCCTGGGTGGGCAGAGCCGGCAGCTTCTTCAGGTCAGCTCTGGTGACATCATCACTGAGGAGGAATCGCAGGAGACAAGCAGAGAGAACACTGTGAGGGTCACAACAGAACCAGCACTGCCCTGGCCCGGCTACACCCAGGAGAACAAAGCTACAGCTTAATTTAACATGTACCATAGTATTGTAATATATGAGTGCTGTTTAAACCAGCGGTTAGTGCTTTAGTCATTCCCATCCACAGCCCCTAGTGTGGACCAGCTGCAGCAACATGGAGAGAGGCAGCGGCCCCAAATCAAACCCCCAGAGTGACCCTCCTGCCCCCCCAGGGGTGTTGGGTTTACTGAGGGAGGGGCGACGGAAACATGAGGCTTACGGAGCATTCCAGAAGTGTGTGCGGCTTCAGCGGTGACCCTCCACTTTATTAATTTAGCTATTTTTTGGGAGGGGGGGCCAGTCACAGTGCTGACTCAGGATTAACCTCCCCAACAACCCCCCCCCCCGGGTCATGGAGCCCAAACTCACCCCCAACATCATCAGCAAAAAAATGGCAAAATGACGCTCAGGCTTCAGGCTAAATCTGTAGGAGATGCAGAGCAGTGCACACCCTGGGATCTCTGGCGCCACCTGCCTGCCAGCAGCAGCACTGTTACAGAGCTCCAGCAGTGGAACCTGAGGCCATGGGTCATTACTGTCTGACTATGGCCAGCTCTGTGCGCCAGCTCTGTGTGCCAGCCGCTCACATGACTGCAGGGGGCGGGACGGGGTGTCTCTGTGGCCCTGCAGCAGCATCTGTCTCTTGGGTGCAGCGAAACGGCTCGACTGGGAGAGCTGCTGGAGCTCCATACTGTAAGATTGAGTCGACATGGTGTTCATTATAAAGGCCAGTCCACCCGCCATCTCATAAAAACACTGCTGCTGTGTGTGTTCGGATCAAATTTCTGTAACAAAGACACAAGAAGGGCTCCATTTTCCCACCTGCATTGAAGTTCTATCAGCCCCAGCGAGGGATCGACCCCCAGAGTCACATGACTCCTCCAAGTCCCCTGACAACTGGCCCTCACCAATAACACACTGCAGACGCTACACCACTCACACTCCGCAGACACTACACCAATCACACACTGCAGACGCTACACCAATCATACACTGCAGACGCTACACCAATCACACACTGCAGACACTACACCAATCACACACTGCAGACGCTACACCAATCACACACTGCAGACGCTACACCAATCACACACTGCAGACACTACACCAATCACACACTGCAGACACTACACCAATCACACACTGCAGATGATTCACCAATCACACACTGCAGACACTACACCAATCACACACTGCAGATGCTACACCACTCACACACTGCAGACGCTACACCAATCACACACTGCAGACGCTACACCAATCACACACTGCAGACGCTACACCAATCACACACTGCAGACGCTACACCAATCACACACTGCAGACACTACACCAATCACACACTGCAGACGCTACACCAATCACACACTGCAGACGCTACACCAATCACACACTGCAGACGCTACACCAATCACACACTGCAGACACTACACCAATCACACACTGCAGACGCTACACCAATCACACACTGCAGACGCTACACCAATCACACACTGCAGACGCTACACCAATCACACACTGCAGACACTACACCAATCACACACTACAGACACTACACCAATCACACATTGCAGACACTACACCAATCACACACTGCAGACACTACACCAATCACACAGTGCAGACGCTACACCAATCACACACTGCAGACACTACACCAATCACACACTGCTGTTGGAGGAGGACACAGATATTTGGTTATTGGACATATAGCCAAGAGAGGCTGTAGACAGCAATGAGACTGAGGGTTTTAACTGGTATATTGCCTGGTGTATCTCTAGCCTCTAGCGTCTGCAGGTTTAACTCCAGTCCTGGAGTTTTCTGGATTAGCTCTCACGCTGGAGCACAGTGTCTGCAGGTTTTTGTGGTTTCCTGCCAATGAGTCGCCAATTTAACTTTGTAAGCAAAGTGGTTGAGCTCTTTAACCAATCAATAACCAAAATGAAACACTTAAGAGCTGAAATACACCACAGACACTAAGGAATCTGACAGCCTACATTTACACAATTCAGCCTGCCGAAATCTACGGCCTTTCCCACTATAGGCCTCACAGCCAGGAGCACGGCCAGACATGAGGCTGTCTGAAAGAAAACTGCGTGCAAGAAGCGCTCCAGGAAATCTCAGAAGGGCAGCGTCTGTGGAAAACAAATGAGCAAAGCAGACACACACTGCACCCGGTGAGCGGAATCACACACACACAGCGGAAGAATAACACGGATGGGCACATCTTAAATCTTATGTGCTGGTCTCTGTCAGGCGTTCGTCTCAGAGCTGACCGGGGTACAGAGGGGAGTGGTGAGAGCGCCCACTGCAGCGGGACATGTGTGACCCACAGAGACACAATAACAGCCCGCCCCTACACCATGCAGCATAACTCACAGACAGGAGATATGGGCTGGGGGCTGGGGGCAGTGCTGGGGGCTGGGGGTGCAGGCTGGCTTTGTGTTCACAGAGCTGTGACTCTCCTGACACAGTCTCTCTCTCAGGCTCATGGCATGGCACAGGTCCTGTGTGGTTCTCTCCCAGGCTTGCTGTGCAGCACAGGTCCTGTGTGGTTCTCTCCCAGGCTTGCTGTGCAGCTCAGTTCCTGTGTGGTTCTCTCCCAGGGTTGCTGTGCAGCACAGTTCCTGTGTGGTTCTCTCCCAGGCTTGCTGTGCAGCACAGGTCCTGTGTGGTTCTCTCCCAGGCTTGCTGTGCAGCACAGGTCCTGTGTGGTTCTCTCCCAGGCTTGCTGTGCAGCACAGTTCCTGTGTGGTTCTCTCCCAGGGTTGTTGTGCAGCACAGTTCCTGTGTGGTTCTCTCCCAGGCTTGCTGTGCAGCACAGGTCCTGTGTGGTTCTCTCCCAGGCTTGCTGTGCAGCTCAGTTCCTGTGTGGTTCTCTCCCAGGCTTGCTGTGCAGCACAGGTCCTGTGTGGTTCTCTCCCAGGCTTGCTGTGCAGCTCAGTTCCTGTGTGGTTCTCTCCCAGGGTTGCTGTGCAGCACAGGTCCTGTGTGGTTCTCTCCCAGGCTTGCTGTGCAGCACAGGTCCTGTGTGGTTCTCTCCCAGGCTTGCTGTGCAGCACAGGTCCTGTGTGGTTCTCTCCCAGGCTTGCTGTGCAGCTCAGTTCCTGTGTGGTTCTCTCCCAGGGTTGCTGTGCAGCACAGGTCCTGTGTGGTTCTCTCCCAGGCTTGCTGTGCAGCACAGGTCCTGTGTGGTTCTCTCCCAGGCTTGCTGTGCAGCTCAGTTCCTGTGTGGTTCTCTCCCAGGGTTGCTGTGCAGCACAGGTCCTGTGTCGGCACCATTGCTCCCAGTACAGTGACAGTCCTGTTTGTGCTCACCACTGTGTGCTGTCTTACTCTCAGCCCTTTCACACCAACCTGAGAGCAGCACAGGACTGCAGCATGGCCATGCCCATAAGCACAGCAATCCTGCACACTGCGCAGTGAGAACAGACTATCTCTGCACACACTGTGTAGTCACAGAGACTGCAGACTGAGCCAGTAAAATTGCACTCTGGCGCAGCTCAACAGGAATCCTGTGTGCTCATGCTGTTTCCATGGAGAAAGAACTAATGCAGGTACACATGAGTGACATCACAAACACATACACTTTCACAAGATCACACAAACACTCTGTTTGTTTTTCATTGGATGAGTGGGGTGGGACTGGAGATCTATAAACCAATCAGAGGCTGAGATGTACACAGGGCTGAAGTTTTCTTTACCTGGTGGAGTCACCTTTGGCCTCCTGCAGAGAGAGTGAGACAGAGGAGAGAGCAGAGAGAGAGAGAGAGGAGAGAGGAAAGGGGAGAGAGGAGAGGGAGGTTAGACTGTGCGGTGTGCATGAAGCAGACAGCAGTGGTTGATCCAGCTCCCCCCCCTACTGTTCTGCTGTCTATAGATGCCATATTACACATGCCACACTACACATTAAAACACTGACTTTACTAGTGTGTTTAAGTGTGTGAGTCTGTGTGTGTGTGTGAGTGTGTGTGAGTGTGCGCATGGGTGCGTGAGCTACATTTCATGGCACAGGGCACAGCTTAAGTGGAATAATGGTTTAGTTTCCATGAAACACTCCAAACAATAGAGCTGTCCTGCGCCATGTGTTCTTTTTCAAAATGGCACTTTTATAACAAACACCCCATCAGCAAACACCAGGGTTTACGAAGGGAAGCAGCACTGAGCTCTCAGAGCAGAGAGGGGGGCACTCTGAGGGCCAGAGGAAAATGCAGTCTGAGTGCCAGGCCTTATTACCTCTGACTGTGTGCTTCAGCATCATTCCCCTTATGAGGGTGAGAGTGAGGCAGGGATGGATCATTCACCACTGAGTAACCACGGTTACAAGTTCATCAGTCACTTAAACCTGCAGCTCTCTGCTTCACCATCAGCATTACCATGGGGCACAGCCCAGAGCAGCACACTGCACCATGGGGCACAGTCCAGAGCAGCACACTGCACCATGGGGCAAAGCCCAGAGCAGCACACTGCACCATGGGGCACAGTCCAGAGCAGCACACTGCACCATGGGGCAAAGCCCAGAGCAGCACACTGCACCATGGGGCACAGTCCAGAGCAGCACACTGCACCATGGGGCAAAGCCCAGAGCAGCACACTGCACCATGGGGCACAGTCCAGAGCAGCACACTGCACCATGGGGCAAAGCCCAGAGCAGCACACTGCACCATGGGGCACAGCCCAGAGCAGCACACTGCACCATGGGGCACAGTCCAGAGCAGCACACCGCACCATGGGGCAAAGCCCAGAGCAGCACACTGCACCATGGGGCACAGTCCAGAGCAGCACACTGCACCATGGGGCAAAGCCCAGAGCAGCACACTGCACCATGGGGCACAGTCCAGAGCAGCACACTGCACCATGGGGCAAAGCCCAGAGCAGCACACTGCACCATGGGGCACAGCCCAGAGCAGCACACTGCACCATGGGGCACAGCCCAGAGCAGCACACTGCACCATGGGGCAAAGCCCAGAGCAGCACACTGCACCATGGGGCACAGCCCAGAGCAGCACACTGCACCATGGGGCACAGCCCAGAGCAGCACACTGTACCATGGGGTAAAGCCCAGAGCAGCACACTGCACCATGGGGCACAGCCCAGAGCAGCACACTGCACCATGGTGCACAGCCCAGAGCAGCACACTGTACCATGGGGCAAAGCCCAGAGCAGCACACTGCACCATGGGGCACAGCCCAGAGCAGCACACTGCACCATGGGGCACAGCCCAGAGCAGCACACTGCACCATGGGGCACAGTCCAGAGCAGCACACTGCACCATGGGGCAAAGCCCAGAGCAGCACACTGCACCATGGGGCACAGCCCAGAGCAGCACACTGCACCATGGGGCACAGCCCAGAGCAGCACACTGCACCATGGGGCAAAGCCCAGAGCAGCACACTGCACCATGGGGCACAGTCCAGAGCAGCACACTGCACCATGGGGCACAGTCCAGAGCAGCACACTGCACCATGGGGTAAAGCCCAGAGCAGCACACTGTACCATGGGGTAAAGCCCAGAGCAGCACACTGCACCATGGGGCACAGCCCAGAGCAGCACACTGCACCATGGGGCACAGCCCAGAGCAGCACACTGCACCATGGTGCACAGCCCAGAGCAGCACACTGTACCATGGGGCAAAGCCCAGAGCAGCACACTGCACCATGGGGCACAGCCCAGAGCAGCACACTGCACCATGGGGCACAGCCCAGAGCAGCACACTGCACCATGGGGCACAGCCCAGAGCAGCGCAGCCCAGAGCAGCACACTTGCAGGACTGCATCACACAGGCCTCAGTTAGGGAATGCCTGCGCAGCAGATGGGCTCCTGGTTAAGTGCGTGTTTGCACAGAGCAGCTGTGAGTCCGCAGACAGGCAGCTCTGTCCGCCTGCACTGGGGAGGGCCACTTTCCTGAGTATTACCGTAGCTGTAAGCAGCAGATGAAGTGTTTGTTTGTTTGTTTTTCTGCTTTCAACACTGTTTTTGTGTGTTTTGATTCTTTGATTTTAGTGCTGTGTGTGTTTGATGATGTTTGCCTGTTTACTTTTAAAGCTATTTTTGGGCAATAATGTGTTTGCCTGTTTACTTTTAAAGGTATTTTTGGGCAATAATGTGTTTGCCTGTTTGCTTTTAGCTCTGTTTCTGTGCACTGACCATGTGTTGCACTGTGCAACTGTAAGACTTGCTGAGCCACACTGAGCATGCTCAGTCCGGCTCTCTGTGGTTTGTTCCTCTTCTACTGCTTGTGGAGTGGCTTAAACATCTCCTCCATTAGCATCTATTCTTCAGCAGTCTTACGTATGTTATTTTAATTCATCTATTTTTTAAACATTTTTAATCTATTGTGAAGAACCCAGTTTCCCAGTAATGACTGGGGGAATTTAAAGCACTGATTGATTTTACCAGATACAGAGAGCTGGGGTCACTGGGGTCAGCATCCTTATTGTTCTGAAAAATGCCATGGATCTTCACTAACCTCTGTGAGTCAGGAAGGATGGCACGATGCCCTATCTCTGCACGGGGACACTGGAGTGCCTATAACATAAATAACACTACAGCATGCTCACCTGAGTCAACCCCACCCCCCATCTTACCTGCAGTATGTAGGACGCCAGCTCGAAGACCACTTCACTGTCCACCTCAATGAGTTCCTGAGGGAGAGGAAGTACAGGGTGAGGGCTCACTGTGCGTGACATGTGACAGAGACTTGTGACTGAGACATGTGCCTGTACGCTCCTGCTAGACCTGCTGCCAGACAGGGGCGGACTGATCATTTAACCTGTGTGTTTGAGTCCACTGCTCCGTAACACAGAGCAATACTGAGCAGACATGCTAATTGGTCCACTGCTCCAAAGCACAGAACAATGATGAGCGGATGTGCTGATTGGTCCACTGCTCCATAACACAGAGCAACAATGAGCAGATGTGTTGATTGGTCAACCGATCCAGAGCATTAGCACTGAGTGGATGTGCTGAATGGATAATTTTTTTCTCTCCATTTCCTGCTGAGTTTGAGGGACAGGGAGACACAGCTCTGTAACTCTGAGCACAGGGAGACACTGCTCTGTAACTCTGAGCACAGGGAGACACCGCTCTGTAACTCTGAGCACAGGCTTTGTGAGTGTAGAGCACAGGGAGACAGCTCTGTAACTCTGAGCACAGGGAGACACCGCTCTGTAACTCTGAGCACAGGGAGACACCGCTCTGTAACTCTGAGCACAGGCTTTGTGAGTGTAGAGCACAGGGAGACAGCTCTGTAACTCTGAGCACAGGGAGACATCGCTCTGTAACTCTGAGCACAGGGAGACACCGCTCTGTAACTCTGAGCACAGGGAGACACCGCTCTGTAACTCTGAGCACAGGCTTTGTCAGTGTAGAGCACAGGGAGACACTGCTCTGTAACTCTGAGCACAGGGAGACACTGCTCTGTAACTCTGAGCACGGGGAGACACCGCTCTGTAACTCTGAGCACGGGGAGACACCGCTCTGTAACTCTGAGCATGGGGAGACACCGCTCTGTAACTCTGAGCACAGGCTTTGTGAGTGTAGAGCTGGAGTATGATGAGAGAGAAGAGCTGCTCTTCTCTGGTGATCAGCCTGGTGATCAGACTGATCTCTGTGAGAGCGGATGTGCCAGTCTCCCAGCGCGTGACAGGAAGGAGAATCTGCGTACCCTGGATAAATCTCAGCCTTGTGCACCCCACACCAGAGACTCTTATCTGTGCCCTGCGTCACGGAACTTTCTGGCACCAAGTTTCTGATGCTCTCAGTTCATGAATATTAAACAGTGTGAGAGGGTTTTTGAGGTTATCTCACTCAAAGCCCTGCTTCCATTATCTTCAGAGGGGTTTATACAGAGATAAACCTCAGCTATCTCTGCACTGTTAGAAAAGTCGGGGAAATTCTACCCCTCTCTCATTACACCAACCGAAGCCAGATACAGAGTTTTGAGTAAAAGCAATTCATTAATCAAGATAGCCGCTAACTTCCTGCATTCGAACCGCACTAAATTAACAAGTCACAGATTTCTACCTCCCGCATCACTACACACAAATGGCACAGCAGCACAGCGACACAGCGACATCTACAGCTTTTATTCCACAAAAGCAATAATAACCAATCTACTTCAGAGAATTCAATTAAAACAAACATTCAGTTTTACACAACTCTTAAAACTCATCTCACCTACTCGATGTAGGAAGTAATTTCAACATATACAACTCCAGTGAATGTTCTCAGGTTTTGAGGATGCTGGAGTTTATACTGCATTAGTCAGGGTTTGGGTTAGCGTTAGTTTTAGGGTTAGGGTTAGGGTTTAGGGTTAGGGTTAGGGTTAGGGTTAGGGTTAGGGGCTAGGGGCTAGGGGCTAGGGGCTAGGGGCTAGGGTTTGGGTTAGGGTTTAGGGTTAGGGTTAGGGTTAGGGTTAGGGTTTGGGTTTGGGTTTGGGTTTGGGTTAGGGTTTGGGTTAGGGTTAGGGTTTAGGGTTAGGGTTAGGGTTAGGGTTAGGGTTAGGGTTTAGGGTTAGGGGTTAGGGTTAGGGTTAGGGTTAGGGGTTAGGGGTTAGGGGTTAAGGTTGGGGTTAGGGTTAGGGGCTAGGGTTTGGGTTAGGGTTAGTCAGTGATGTTGGTTTTTCTGAGGTTTATCCCCTTTTTCTTCAACCATTTCAACAACAAATGTGAACAATGCCTTTATAAACACCACTTCATTAAATGATTTATATTTCACATTATATATACTCAGAAACGGATTATTAATGAAACCTTGCTTACCTTGTAGATGCAGGATTTAGCATTGAGGAAAAACAGCTCAATTGTTGCATTGTCCTTCAGGTAGGATATACTTTCAATGTAAAACCTAAAAGACAAATAAGAAAAAAACATTAAATCTAACAAAAAATATATAGCAACTAACTGTCCCACCAATAAAATATCAGACAGTGTAAACCTGTAGGATAGAATCATCATGAGTACCTCTGTTTAGGGGGTAGCTCTCCTCATCCCTGCAGTCGGTGCATGTTCTGCACACAGCTGCCACTAGGGGCCACTAGAGACCAGAATCTGGCCATGTGACTTGATGTGATTTGTCCTACATTCCCTATTAATGTGCTTAAGGCATGGTGTCCTTCTTTCAGATTTTTATTTCACATTCATGGGCAGAAAATGCATTCAGTCTTGATTGGATCCACATCTAGCTTGGAAGAGGGAAGAAAGATGAGAGAAAAAAAACCCTTTTGCAAGGAGGGGGGAGGAGAGGGCCCCGAAACAGATTTTCTGTTGTCCTGACAAAAACAAAACACACTTACAGAGACAATCACCATTGCCCCAAACAAAACACAGACCCAATTCCACACCCTTGCACCCTACAGAACCAACAGAAAGAGGAGCAGACAGACTGAGAGACCCCCTCAGCTGACCCACAGTCACTACACACCCCCCTCAGCTGACCCACAGTCACTACACACCCCCCTCAGCTGACCCACAGTCACTACACACCCCCCTCAGCTGACCCAGTCATTACACACCCCCTCAGCTGACCCACAGTCATTACACACCCCCCTCAGCTGACCCACAGTCACTACACACCCCCCTCAGCTGACCCAGTCATTACACACCCCCCTCAGCTGACCCACAGTCATTACACACCCCCCTCAGCTGACCCACAGTCATTACACACCCCCCTCAGCTGACCCACAGTCACAACACACCCCCCTCAGCTGACCCACAGTCACAACACACCCCCCTCAGCTGACCCACAGTCATTACACACCCCCCTCAGCTGACCCACAGTCATTACACACCCCCCTCAGCTGACCCAGTCATTACACACCCCCTTCAGCTGACCCACAGTCACTACACACCCCCCTCAGCTGACCCACAGTCATTACACACCCCCCTCAGCTGACCCAGTCATTACACACCCCCCTCAGCTGACCCACAGTCATTACACACCCCCCTCAGCTGACCCACAGTCATTACACACCCCCCTCAGCTGACCCACAGTCACTACACACCCCCCTCAGCTGACCCACAGTCACTACACACCCCCCTCAGCTGACCCACAGTCACAACACACACCCCTCAGCTGACCCACAGTCACAACACACCCCCCTCAGCTGACCCACAGTCATTACACACCCCCCTCAGCTGACCCACAGTCATTACACACCCCCCTCAGCTGACCCACAGTCATTACACACCCCCTCAGCTGAACCTGGAGCGGTGTGGTTTGTGGGTAGAGGGGTGTGGTTTGGGTGGGGTGGGGTTGTGGTTTGTGGGTAGAGGGGTGTGGTTTGGGTGGGGTGGGGTTGTGGTTTGTGGGTAGAGGGGTGTGGTTTGGACGAGGTGGGGTTGTGGTTTGTGGGTAGAGGGGTGTGGTTTGGACGAGGTGGGGTTGTGGTTTGTGGGTAGAGGGGTGTGGTTTGGGTGGGGTGGGGTTGTGGTTTGTGGGTAGAGGGGTGTGGTTTGGGTGGGGTGGGGTTGTGGTTTGTGGGTAGAGGGGTGTGGTTTGGGTGAGGTGGGGTTGTGGTTTGTGGGTAGAAGGGTGTGGTTTTGCCGGGGTGGAGGGGTGAAGGTGATTGAATGATGTTGGTGAGGCAGTTAATTACCAGTTTGAATGACAATCTCAACAGAGAGGGAAGGATCTTATTTTCATCAAAAGCAATTCTACATCTCGCCGATCGATATACAATCAAGGAAAACACAGAGCACCAAACCCTGTCAACAAGAGCAGCGCTTTACCGGAGAAAAACACGGAGCAGAAATGAAGCCTGATTATGAATGCAGCGCTGACATTTGCTAATAATTGTTGTTTCGGGCAGTGTGCTGTGGCTGGGCTGGGGGTGAGGCGCGTGTCCAGATTACACCCAGAGCAGAATGACAGTGAGGTTCCACAGAAGGTCAACCTCCGCACAGACCCACGATCAGGACCATCATCTCCCCTCAGGCTACAGATCTGAGCTGACTGTATGCAGTTTACTTACATAACAGCGGGATTCGTCTCTAGCACACAGCGGGACACAGCAGCACAGGCATATATCATTAAGAGAAAACAAAGCTTTGTTTTTCGGAAACAACACGCAGCCGTACAAAACTAAACACAAAGCCCAGTGTTTCACCGCGCTTTGGGTTCCTTCTTATTCCCAGCACGTGTCTGAGTGTGCAACTTTAAACAAAGATGAGACATCACGCAAACTGGCCATATAAGGCACAGGCTTATATCAGGGAGTTGAAACAGCAGCAAAGGCAACGCAAAGGCAAAGCTTGTGCGACATTAGGCTAGTGTACGCTTACTGGGGAAGCTTGTGCGACATTGGGCTAGTATACGCTCACAGGGGAAGCTTGCGCGACATTGGGCTAGTATACGCTCACAGGGGAAGCTTGTGCGACATTGGGCTAGTATACGCTTACAGGGGAAGCTTGTGCGACATTGGGCTAGTATACGCTCACAGGGGAAGCTTGTGCGACATTGGGCTAGTATACGCTCACAGGGGAAGCTTGTGCGACATTGGGCTAGTATACGCTCACAGGGGAAGCTTGTGCGACATTGGGCTAGTATACGCTCACAGGGGAAGCTTGTGTGACATTGGGCTCATATACACTCACGGGAAGCTTGTTCGACATTGGGCTAGTATACGCTCACAGGGGAGGCTTGTGCATCTTACCTCTGCAAATCATTCTGTTTCCCATCCAATTTTAAAAAATGCAGCCTAGGATGATGATCTTGGATGAGAACTTTTACTTTAAAAGCAAGATTGCAGATACTGCCAACTGAGCTTAACCTTTTCATCTCTTACCCTGACAGTCATACCCCTTACTGTCTGCTCAATAGGCGTCATGTTAATAAAGGGCTCTATATAGCCAAGCATGACAGAATTGTTGATTTGAAAACTAAAAAAATGGAATCCTGCCTACAGCCTCTTGTTTGAATGTTCTGGAAGTAGGGTGCACCAAAAATTCAGTCTCCACTATTATTGGTAGCTGCTCTATAAGGAAGAGACGCTGCTTTCTCTATCCATGACTGGAAGCTGAACATTTGTTTTGTGGATGCAGTTGTTGTATTTATTGCTGTACTGATGCATATGATATGCCAAGTCTTAACAAAATGCACCTAAAAATGTATGTCCCTTTGTAATGTGTTTATGAAATTTGGACATAAATAAGAAAAGAATTTAACTGTGTGTGTGACTGAGTGTGTGTGTGTGTGTGTGCGTGTGTGTGCAGCTTCATTACTAGGCTTCTCTATAAGACAAACAGCCCAGTACCTCCTACAGGCTGAGTTTCTGGATGCTCTGCTGTCTATGTTCAAACTCAGAGAGCAGTTTGCAGTTCCCATAATCCTCCCTGGCACTGGGGTGCAGGGCTTTGGGGGGGCCCTGGGTGGCTGGGTCCGTGCCGTAATCCAATGAGATTGAAAACGGAGAATCACAGAAACAGAACTAATCTGGCGATAAGGACACTAATTCAGCGCGCTCCTGTGGGCGTGAGCTGCG
Organism: Albula glossodonta; assembly: GCA_019788955.1. Taxonomy (NCBI): domain Eukaryota; kingdom Metazoa; phylum Chordata; class Actinopteri; order Albuliformes; family Albulidae; genus Albula; species Albula glossodonta. The sequence continues at coordinate 153,842 of JAFBMS010000341.1, forward strand.
ATTAGCATGACTGAGGTGTGGATTAAAGAGAGAGACTGTGAGAGAGGGGCTGAGGCAAGGGGCCCCTGGCGGGATTTAACATGCTGATGGGGGGGACCCATTTATCACAGAGCAGTGAGCCCCACCCAACCCCCCCCTTCCTTTCCGCATCTTAACTGCTCCATCAACAACCACCTCATCCCCACGACCGATTAGCAGCACACAAAAAACCTGGCTCTGTGTGTGTGTGTATTAGTGTGTGTGTATGTGAGTGTAGGTGTGTGCATCTGTATGTGTGCGTATGTGTCTGTGTGTGTGTATTAGTGTGTGTGTATGTGAGTGTAGGTGTATGCATCTGTATGTGTGTGTGTGTGTGTGTGGATATGTGTGTATTGTTTCTTTAGAACTCACAGCCAATCTCTCTTCATTGCATGGCTGTGTTAGAAGCACAGAAAAGCAGAAATTATCTCCTCTTCGCACTGCATATGTTCTGTGACAGGCGCGGTTCCAGACACTGTGTGTTAGAAAGATGTTCTCCAGCAGGTAGGACAGAAGCAGTGTGTGTGTGTGTGTGTGTGTGTGTGTGTGTTTGTGTGTTTGTGCGTATGTGTCTGTGTCTGAGTGTGTGTGTGTGTATGTGTTTGTGTGTGTGTGTGTGTGTGTGTGTTTGTGTGTATGTGTCTGTGTCTGTGTGTGAGTGTGTTTTCGAGCATGCGTATAAGTGGGTGTGGGTGTCTGTGCGTGTGTATATATTAGAAGTGTGTTTGTGTATATGTGTGTGTGTTATATGCGAGTTCATGTATAAGTGTGTGCGTGTGCGTGCGTGTGTGTGTGTGTGTGTGTATAAGTATACGTGTATGTATTAGATGTGTATTTGTGCATATGTGTAATCGGCTATGGCTAAGATTACTTGTTTATTACCCCAGCTGTTCTAGCTCATTGCAGGCACTTCCGTGGGTTGCTCTGGGTCAGAACCTCTAAAAAATGCCTGCATGTGAACGTAAGTGTAGGGGGCTGGCCCAGAGCAGCCTCTCTTCTACCATGGCTCTTTTCACTTTGCTCTTGATTTTTTTTGGTGTGGGGAACAAAAACAGGGAACGAAAACCAGACAGACCAAGCTGGAAGGCAAATTTCAGATGACGTGCTTTCAGAGACCTGCAGTGCGGACAGGATCACAAATAAAACCCCCCAGGGTTGTGTCAGCACCATGGCATGGAGCAGTCTCTGGGAGGCAGGCACTTCTAACCAGGAGGCTGTAGGTTTACACTCCACAGAGGGGCTGTGTGGTTGGCTTTGTGGTTGGCTTGTTGACCGTTCTGTGTGAACGGTACCTACCTGACACAGAAGAACAGCACCACTGGGCCAGACTTCTTGGGGAACTCATGCTCCAGAACTCGTCGGTCAAGCTGCAGCCAGGAGAAATGCCCCCTGCAGGAGAAACCAGGAACTGCAGTCAGAGTCAAAAAGTCTATGTTACCAACCACAGTCACCTAATATACAATCCAAATAAACAATGAGAGTCAACACACAATTATGTGAGCTGTGTTTGGGTCAGTGTGTAACACACTGTGTAAGCTGTGTTCGGGTCAGTGTGTAACACACTGTGTAAGCTGTGTTTGGGTCTGTGTGTAACACACTGTGTAAGCTGTGTTTGGGTCTGTGTGTAACACACTGTGTAAGCTGTGTTTGGGTCTGTGTGTAACACACTGTGTAAGCTGTGTTTGGGTCAGTGTGTAACACACTGTGTGAGCTGTGTTTGGGTCAGTGTGTAACACACTGTGTGAGCTGTGTTTGGGTCAGTGTGTAACACACTGTGTGAGCTGTGTTTGGGTCAGTGTGTAACACACTGAATGAGCTGTGTTTGGGTCAGTGTGTAACACACTGTGTGAGCTGTGTTTGGGTCAGTGTATAACACACTGTGTGAGCTGTGTTTGGGTCAGTGGGATTGCAGGTTAGAGTCTCACAGCCTCTTAAAAACATCGCCCCCTCCTCCACCTCCACCAAACCCAGTGAGGTGGGGTTATCTTTGTAAGACTGGCATAGAAAAGTAAAAGTGTTTCTTTGAACTGTAAGACAAAGAAAAACCGAGGCAGTCAATCTAATGTGAATTTAAATGCCTTCGTTTAAATGGCATATTCAGATGGATCTCTATTTTAGAAACCTTCTATTTAAGAAATGTACTGTCATCAGGGTAATTTGTGCTTTTTAAACGTAGTTCTTTCAGTATGCCACTCACACAGAGACTCATCACACAAATCGGCTGTGATTTAAAAACACACTTCCACAGAAACACCAGTTACCTGCTGGGAACTGCAAAAGTCGAAAGTGTTCTCAGAATGAGAGAGGTCCTTTGGGTCAAAAGTGAAGCTACAGCAGATAAACGGATGTGTGGCTATCACAGGTGAGGGGGATCTATCACAGGTGAGGGGGATGTATCACAGGTGAGGGGGATCTATCGCAGGTGAGGGGGATCTATCACAGGTGAGGGGGATGTATCACAGGTGAGAGGGATCTATCACAGGTGAGAGGGATCTATCACAGGTGAGGGGGATCTATCACAGGTGAGAGGGATCTATCACAGGTGAGAGGGATCTATCACAGGTGAGGGGGATGTATCACAGGTGAGGGGGATCTATCACAGGTGAGAGGGATCTATCACAGGTGAGGGGGATCTATCGCAGGTGAGGGGGATCTATCACAGGTGAGGGGGATGTATCACAGGTGAGGGGGATCTATCACAGGTGAGGGGGATCTATCACAGGTGAGAGGGATCTATCACAGGTGAGGGGGATCTATCACAGGTGAGGGGGATGTATCACAGGTGAGGGGGATCTATCGCAGGTGAGGGGGATGTATCACAGGTGAGAGGGATCTATCACAGGTGAGGGGGATGTATCACAGGTGAGAGGGATCTATCACAGGTGAGAGGGATCTATCACAGGTGAGGGGGATCTATCGCAGGTGAGGGGGATCTATCGCAGGTGAGAGGGATCTATCACAGGTGAGAGGGATCTATCACAGGTGAGGGGGATGTATTACAGGTGAGAGGGATCTATCACAGGTGAGGGGGATCTATCACAGGTGAGGGGGATCTATCACAGGTGAGGGGAACACTGTGAATCCACAGAAGCAGTGGAGGAAGGAGCATTCTTGCAAACTCTGAGCAGACCAAGGTGAATTTTGAGAAGAGAAACTGCTGGGAAGCTTGAGAAAATGCCCGGTGTGACACAGTCAATTCTCAAAAATGCCCCGGAGGAGTGCGGAGTGAGAGGAGATGCTCTGGGTTTCAGTCAGTTTAGTGGACTAAACTCAGGGATCTGTGCAAGCGCCGTCTGCACTGTGTGAAACCCATGTTTCTGAAGACTCAGAGTACTCAGATCTGACGGGATTGCTGAGGACAGTGTGAAGTTGAGCAGGCGCTGCTGACACTGATACTCACGTCTCATCTGTGTACGATATCCCAAAGTACTCCTTCTCTTTCAGGTTGAAGTGGGAGGCCACCAGGTCCAGGAGATCTTTGGCCATCAGCTTAGGCTGAAAGAGAGAGAGAAAGAGAGAGAGAGGGAGAGAGACAGGGATTATTTGTGCTCTCTTTCTTTATCTAAGGGACCACAGACTGACATTGTGGATAGCCACATTGTGGGTTTTCTGAGTGATTAGCTGACATTGTTGAGTAATTAAAAAGTCCACACACCTTGTTTCCAGCGGCTTATTGAAAGGAGCCTACATGACCCTGCAGAAAGTACAGCTCTGTGGGATGTGAGTCTCAGATCTCTGCTTTAGCTAACGTCAGTGAGCTTTCAGTGAGCAATGAGGAGTAAGAGTGCAACAGAATGAAACCATCACTGGGCACAATAGACAGAGCTACTGCCCATCTCTCTGGGCAGGAAAACATTCAGATAAGAATCTGCTGTTGCAAGTTTTTATTGATGCTTATTGGGAAAACAATGCCATGTTTTTAAATCTAAGTGCTATTTAATGGTTTGTTGTCAGGGCATTGCACTTCAAGCAATATGAGCAATGCCTGATGGCTGATGTACAGGGGCCAAGGCACAAGCCAGAGGTGATTTTGTTTTCGTTGTTGCATGTGGAGGGGCATCATGGGATATATAAGATATGCATCCCTCCAGGGCAGCGGTATGTTAGAGACAGGAGATGCAGCCTGGCTGAGAATGCTGCTCCTCTGCTCCAGTGCAGCCTGGCTGAGAATGCCGCTCCTCTGCTCCAGTGCAGCCTGGCTGAGAATGCCGCTCCTCAGCTCCAGTGCAGCCTGGCTGAGAATGCTGCTCCTCTGCTCCAGTGCAGCCTGGCTGAGAATGCCGCTCCTCTGCTCCAGTGCAGCCTGGCTGAGAATGCCAGTCCTCTGCTCCAGTGCAGCCTGGCTCCGGCCCCATGCCAGACACTAAAGCTAAACTGCTCTAATTACTGTTTCAGTGTGGCTGAGACAGATGAAGGCTGTTTTCAATTAACCATGCAGAAAAACAACAATAATCATTAAAATGGTTCTGCACACCCACTTCCTTAAAATAGAGCAAGAAAATGCGGAGCAATGAACAAAGCACAGACACACACAGAGCCCTCACACTGAGCACAGACACACACAGAGCCCTCACACTGAGCACAGACACACACAGAGCCCTCACACTGAGCACAGACACACACAGAGCCCTCACACCGAGCACAGACACACACAGAGCCCTCACACCGAGCACAGACACACACAGAGCCCTCACACTGAGCACAGACACACACAGAGCCCTCACACTGAGCACAGACACACACAGAGTCCTCACACCGAGCACAGACACACACAGAGCCCTCACACCGAGCACAGACACACACAGAGCCCTCACACCGAGCACAGACACACACAGAGTCCTCACACTGAGCACAGACACACACAGAGTCCTCACACCGAGCACAGACACACACAGAGTCCTCACACCGAGCACAGACACACACAGAGCACAGACCCTTTGCGCAGACGCAGACGCAGACAGCACAGTACGCAGCACGTTTGTTTTGTATGATGCACAGAAACTGAACTGTCCCCCTTTTATGAACAAAACATTTTCCTATCACCTGTATTTCATGAAGTCCATTTTTGATTTGCATATTTATTAACAAAAATACACACTCCTATACACATGCACACATAAACACACACACACACACACACACACACACACAGTTAGTTATACTAACAGAGAAAAAAATGGCAGTCACACCTAGTGACAGAGTGTACAGTTATCAGCTCACTGACACCCCTGAGGCACTGACTGAGAGGAGGGGGTCACTTTCCCACAGAGATACCCCCACGTGATCAGGGTGCGCCTCCTCCAGGCTCCAAACGGCCCCCGCTCTGGCACCCCTCTGACAGGCACCCCCAGCAGGGCCTGAGAACAGCCCTACAGAGCCATTGCAGTGTTTGAGCACGCTGAAATAGCGATCACGCCCAGGTTTAACAGCGGGGCAGGAGATCGGGTGAGAGAGGCAGTGGGGTCGACAGATACGTATGACTGCCATGGCACGGTTACTTTGGCACACATCACACATTAATCGGGGACATGCCAAGCTCATATACACACCACAGTGCTGGCTTTACAGAACTGCACAGTGGGGGGGGGGTCTGTACATTGCTCAAATCACAGCTACCAAACACCCCCACACTGGGAACAGCTCTTACTGTAGCACTGATCTCCACACTGGGAACAGCTCTTACTGTAGCACTGATCTCCACACTGGGAACAGCTCTTACTGTAGCACTGATCTCCACACTGGGAACAGCTCTTACTGTAGCACTGATCTCCACACTGGGAACAGCTCTTACTGTAGCACTGATCTCCACACTGGGAACAGCTCTTACTGTAGCATTGATCTCCACACTGGGAACAGCTCTTACTGTAGCACTGATCTCCACACTGGGAACAGCTCTTACTGTAGCACTGATCTCCACACTGGGAACAGCTCTTACTGTAGCACTGATCTCCCCACTGGGAACAGCTCTTACTGTAGCACTGATCTTATTGTAGCATCAGCTAACACCAGCCTGACAGTCTAAAGGAAGTGGAAAAGCACCCTGCCCTGGGACAAAGTGCAAAGTGAGCCAGCATGGTTTCCAGCTGTGCAGCAGAGCCATTTGGGTGTGAGACTGTGCTGCGGGGGGGTATCTCTGTGGCACACAGCCCCACTGATTACCGCCACAGTTACGCGCCAGCCCAGCACAGTGAGGGGAAGATCCACCCATTCAGTCTGAGACTAACGCTGCCTGACAGGACAGCGTTTCCCAGGGGGCTGGCCTCAGGCGAGGGCCGGGGGGTACACGCATCGCTCCAGCAGGACTAAATAAGGTCTATTAATCTTCAGGGATGCAGAAAACGTGCTGCAAATTCAATAATGCATCCTGGCTGATTATGGCTGTGTTCATCCCTGTTTTCCATTAGGAACTGCAATGAAATAAACATTAAGTGTGAAAGAAGGCACCCTGCTCTTCTGTCTAGTTAATAAATCAAATACTGGCTGCTGCAGGTTCTGGGCAGAGTGACCCTGGCTCTGGGAACGTGTTCAGTGTGACGTCCTGGGTCAGAAACACAGCAGTCCAGCTTCGGCCCATCAGAGCCCAGTTAATCCCCTCTGATTGGGCTCTTACAGGCTAACTGTTAATCAGTGTGCTGATGATACAGCAGCTCAGGCCTCTCACACAGTTATCATCCAGTGTGCAGATCACAGCAATCTGGCCCAATGAATTACCCCTGTCAGGCACTGCCAGCCCTGCATCCTGAAACAGACGCACCAAAAATCACCCTTCTTGGGTCCAAACTGTAATTTGTTGGTCATCAGTGCGACTCATTAATGTGGGGTGCGTTCCAATCCAATACTACCTGTCAGGTATAATTTGCTGAACCACACTGGTCCAAGTCTCTTAACATGTGCAGGCCCACAACTGCACATCACAGACCCCCTTTGGGATGTCAGCTGACTGCCAGCTGTTGTGGTTCAGTTGGAAATATAGTCTCTTAACAGGGTTTGTAGTCCAAACTGCTCTACAAACCACTTCAGAGCAGCACAAAGTCACAGAAGGAAAATTTTGAATAAATAAATGAATGAAAAGCTGAGATTGGGTTCCAGAAGGAGAATTAAAGAGGGATATTTGTCTTTTTGTCAGTAATGTGGTGTAAATGGGGACCGCATGGCTTCTCGCATAGAGTCTGTGTGGGAAATAACTCCTGCCAACCCCAAATTCAGACATTTCCTGTTGCAATCAAAGCCCAGTCCGGCTCTGAGCAGACTGTCTTCATTAGTGCCAAACTCCCCTGGCAGGGGCTGCTGCAGGTAGGGGCCAGACCCTCCGCCCTGCCCAGCCCAGCACAGCCTGGGGCCCGCCCTGACCCTCCTCCCAGCCCAGCACAGCCCAGCCCAGCCCAGCACAGCCTGGGGCCCGCCCTGACCCTCCTCCCAGCCCAGCCCAGCCCAGCCCAGCCCAGCACAGCCTGGGGCCCGCCCTGACCCTCCTCCCAGCCCAGCACAGCCCAGCCCAGCCCAGCACAGCCTGGGGCCCGCCCTGACCCTCCCCCCTGCCCAGCCCAGCACAGCCTGAGGCCTGCCCCGACCCTCCCCCCAGCCCAGCACAGCCTGGGGCCCACCACGACCCTCCACCTAACCCAGCCCTCCACAGCCACGGGCCTACAGCCTGAATCTCCCGCCGACAGACAGACAAAGTCCCCTAAAAGCCAGGGCTGTCGCTCTGAGCAGGCCGCTGTCATGGACGATAGACCCACATCAAAGCTCCAGTCCATCAGGCTCTGCCCACCCCCCCCCACCCCCCCCCCCCCCCACCCCCACCCTGCCGCACTCTAGAATCACAAAGAGGTGAAAAGCCAATTTCACCTGTGATTCGCTCCGTGATTGAGCCTACCCGCCTTGTCCTAGGTACCTGCACAGGTAATCAGATCAGACAGTTTTGTGCATGACCCAATTCCCTCGCAAACGGGGATGGAGTATCTCTGAAATACAGAGCTCAATTCCAGGCCACCACTCGGCAAACAGGACTGAGTGTTTCACCCACTGGCAACGTTCAGAGTAGAGTTTAGGGACTTAATCTCTGCCTCTGGGCAGTCAGCTCATCTGCACTCCTTACTACAGCTGTTACTACAGCCAGAGAGAATCAGAGCAGTTACTACAGTCAGACAGAATCAGAGCAGTTACTACAGCCAGAGAGAATCAGAGCAGTTACTACAGTCAGACAGAATCAGAGCAGTTACTACAGTCAGACAGAATCAGAGCAGTTACTACAGTCAGACAGAATCAGAGCAGTTACTACAGCCAGAGAGAATCAGAGCAGTTACTACAGCCAGAGAGAATCAGAGCAGTTACTACAGTCAGACAGAATCAGAGCAGTTACTACAGTCAGACAGAATCAGAGCAGTTACTACAGCCAGAGAGAATCAGAGCAGTTACTACAGCCAGAGAGAATCAGCGCAGTTACTACAGTCAGACAGAATCAGAGCAGTTACTACAGTCAGACAGAATCAGAGCAGTTACTACAGCCAGAGAGAATCAGAGCAGTTACTACAGACAGAGAGAATCAGAGCAGTTACTACAGTCAGACAGAATCAGAGCAGTTACTACAGTCAGACAGAATCAGAGCAGTTACTACAGACAGAGAGAATCAGAGCAGTTACTACAGCCAGACAGAATCAGAGCAGTTACTACAGTCAGAGAGAATCAGAGCAGTTACTACAGTCCAACAGATTCAGAGCAGATACTACAGTCAGACAGAATCAGAGCAGTTACTACAGTCCAACAGATTCAGAGCAGTTACTACAGTCAGACAGAATCAGAGCAGTTACTACAGCCAGAGAGAATCAGAGCAGTTACTACAGTCAGAGAGAATCAGAGCAGTTACTACAGCCAGAGAGAATCAGAGCAGTTACTACAGTCCAACAGATTCAGAGCAGTTACTACAGTCAGACAGATTCAGAGCAGTTACTACAGCCAGAGAGAATCAGAGCAGTTACTACAGTCAGAGAGAATCAGAGCAGCTACTACAGTCAGACAGAATCAGAGCAGTTACTACAGTCAGACAGAATCAGAGCAGTTACTACAGCCAGAGAGAATCAGAGCAGTTACTACAGTCAGACAGAATCAGAGCAGTTACTACAGTCAGACAGAATCAGAGCAGTTACTACAGTCAGACAGAATCAGAGCAGTTACTACAGACAGAGAGAATCAGAGCAGTTACTACAGCCAGACAGAATCAGAGCAGTTACTACAGTCAGAGAGAATCAGAGCAGTTACTACAGTCCAACAGATTCAGAGCAGATACTACAGTCAGACAGAATCAGAGCAGTTACTACAGTCCAACAGATTCAGAGCAGTTACTACAGTCAGACAGAATCAGAGCAGTTACTACAGCCAGAGAGAATCAGAGCAGTTACTACAGTCAGAGAGAATCAGAGCAGTTACTACAGCCAGAGAGAATCAGAGCAGTTACTACAGTCCAACAGATTCAGAGCAGTTACTACAGTCAGACAGATTCAGAGCAGTTACTACAGCCAGAGAGAATCAGAGCAGTTACTACAGTCAGAGAGAATCAGAGCAGCTACTACAGTCAGACAGAATCAGAGCAGTTACTACAGTCAGACAGAATCAGAGCAGTTACTACAGCCAGAGAGAATCAGAGCAGTTACTACAGTCAGACAGAATCAGAGCAGTTACTACAGTCAGACAGAATCAGAGCAGTTACTACAGCCAGAGAGAATCAGAGCAGATACTACAGTCAGACAGAATCAGAGCAGTTACTACAGTCAGACAGAATCAGAGCAGTTACTACAGTCAGACAGAATCAGAAGCAGGTCCAACTCTGCTGTACAAGCTCATTATAGAGCAGTGGGCTCATCCAGCATCCAAAAACACAGTCTGTGTTTGCTTGAGAACATAAGAACAACAAAAAAAGCATAATAACAAAAGCAGGCCGTTCAGCCCTTCCTGGCTCAGCATTTACCCACACGCTACAGAGCACCCAGCACTTTGTCAGGCCTGGATTCCATGCAGCCAAAACATATCCAAAGATAGACAAGCTTTAACTCTCAATGCAGGTGCAGAAATCTGCCTGGTGTGACACACCAGTGGGTCATGGGTGGAGGAGTCTGCATTATGACGAGTTTGCATCCCCCCCTCCCCACCCCCCAAGGTCTGAAATCAGTTAAAAAGCACACACAGCGTGAAGCTGGCAACTCATGTAATATTTAGTACAGTACACAAAATCTAATTTCCGTACAGAGAGCCAAGAACGAAATGGAGCGAATCCAGATCAATTATTTACAGTTGAGTGAACCCTATTCTTCTACAACAATGACTGTAATTCTGAGTTCAACTGACCTCAAAGATTGCCTCTCAGACGAACACAGCCACAGTGTAAAGCCAGCAGGTGGTACAGAACACTCTCTCCATGATAAAACCCAAAACCGTAAATACTACAAACGCATTACAAACAAACAGCACAGCCAGCAGTGCTGACTCCTTTCTTTATTGATTCACTTTGGTAGAGGCTGTGTTTGGTATGGGTGCATGGTTTTGGACTGTTTCCAGAACAAATTTTAAGTGTGAACTAATTTGTTTTAGAATGTCTTCTGAAGTCTCTGAGAGTCAACATGTCAAAACGTAAGTCCAGAATGTAAATATGACATGAAAACACTGAAAACTCATGCAAACCGTTATCTAATTTTGTTAGCTGTCAGTCTGATGCAGCCTACATAATCTTTATTCAGTAACATTATAAGGTTCTTTTGGAACTTGTCATTCTTGTCTGGTGTGTTTTGATCAGAGCGAGGTTACAGAAAGCCGCAGTACGTGCATACCATTTGCATAGCCTAACACACCTGTAACGGCTTGTTTACACTGGCAAAAACTGGTATGTGGATTTCTTGCAATCGACATTAATAATTTGCATTTCTGCAGTGTTTACACTACTGCTGAGATGTTCCATCTCGGGTTCATGGGAGAGTCATGTGCCCGCTCTGTCAGCTGTAATGGAACAATTCTGAAGAGTTTGGTGAGAGATTGATCCTTTGTGGAATTTGTCATCTTAAATCGAGACATATTTCTTACATCTAGCATAAAAAGTGAGATAAAATGTTCCGCCCCCCTCCGTTAGACAACCTCCTATTGGCTGATGTAGTGTGTCAGAATGAGATCAGAATTGGTGCAGGTGTGTACTGCAGAACCCAGCATTGTTTTAGCCGACTGGTCTCCATTGCCTGCCAGCACACTGATCTCATTATAAAGTACAGCAGAGGTACACAGACAGCGGTGTGAAACCCCTCACGCAAGCTGGAGTGTGAAACAGTGTGACGCACTCCACACTGACCCGAGCAGGCCTAGCTGGCAGCATCTGCTCTGAAAGCACATTAATGGCACAGGAGTCTGAGTGTGCGTCTCACAGAGTCTGGCATCGGGTTGGCTGCTTCAGAGCACACAGCTGCTCACCGACCCTCAGAGAGGAAACAGGCAGGTGCTGCTCCACACCCAGGCTGCTCATGAGTATTTAAGCACTTAACAGCTCCTCCAATCCACAGAGACTCACACTTCACACGCTACACAAGTTAACTATTTATATAGCTGGAAACACAGGGGATACACAGCACAGAGAGGGCGCATGTCAGTCGCTGTAACAGCACAGATAAGCAGGGAGAGAGGGGCGCATGTCAGTCAGTGTAACGCTAGCGCTGAGTGATGTGTTAAACAATGTGTGCATCACAGCCATGTGTCCTCATGCATTAAGCAAACGATCACATGACTTGCTCTGGGAATATTACAGTAGAGTTCAGTGTGCAGGTAATCAGCAGAGGATACCTGGGCAGGTGTGGAGTAGGCATTCCACACACTGCAGGGGGCCACAGTCTGCAGTCTCACTGGAATTCCTAACAAAGCGCTTCAGTCAAACATGAACACCCCGAACTGGAGCAGAATTCAGCCCTCCCTTATCCAAAGACCACTCAGAGTTCAGCATGAAAGTGTTCTTTAACTATCAGTGCTAAAGCATGCAGAGTACTTTTCATTAGTTATTATTGACATTAATGTGCTATTTACTCCATTATCAAGAATGCAGATAACCAATAAAAAACTTCAAATGCAGTCATCTGCAGACTCCACAGAGTTTTTTTTATTTCAGCAGGGCATTGTTTGGTTCATAAGTTTCAGGAATGTAGAAATAGGTCTAAAGTGGCTAAACTGGGTCAAAGGTCAAGCTATCACCTTGGAACATGGGCCATGTGAATGAGTTCCCATGGAAAAGCCCCACCCACACCCAAACACAACCAATCGGAAAGCAAGAGTACATACCTGCACCAGGAGCTCCAGCTTCCGGTCGTCGAGGAGATGGACCTGACATCGCCGCCCCTCTGTCATCTAGGAGAGAGAAATGGAGATACAGCAGGTTAGCATTAGCCTGTGTGCACTGGGAGGTAAGAGCTGGGGAGATATAACAGGTTAGCATTAGCTTGTGTGCACTGGGAGGTAAGAGCGGGGGAGGGAGGGAACCAAGCAGCTTCTGCTGCTCCCAAGAGGGAAACCGACTTCCTCACTTCCTGTGAGCACTTCCTCACTTCCTGTGAGCAACAACCAGGAACAGCCACATTACAATCTTTAGCTTCCTGTCCACAGAGCACAATGAAAGGGTCTTTCAGATCAACCGTCCACTGCACTGATTTAAAAATATGTTAAAAAAATGTTGTAAAATATGTCAGGGTTAGAATGTGGCATGTTGGAGGAGAATGTTTCACAGGGTAGGGATGACAGCACATCAGAAACATACCACAGAAAACCGAGACTTGTGTTTGGTCATTCTCACCATCTCCTGCAGAGTACCAACTACCAACACCTTCATGTCACATTTCAATTCATATTTCATTTATATTTAACCATATACTGTTTTGCATGAGCGTCTCTGGCTCTGATGGGTACTCCAGCAGTATGAGTTTATCAGGACTTTGTTTTAGTCCAGGGCAGCTGGTGAAATGTGGCTGTTTTGGAGCACAGTGTCACTCTTAGAGTTAATATCATCAGTTTCACACAGCGTTGTGTAACTCAGGGAATATTTCAGCGGGAGGTGGCACTCCTGATATGCAGGTGAAAAGGACAGGACTGTGTCCTTTCACTCATAATCATTATCATAATCATAATCATAATCACTGCCCCATCGGGCCTTTCTGCATGAGTCTGTCTCCTCTGATTGAGTCGCGGTTTACGCTGTTCTGATACAAAATACCCCACTGAGCACTGAGCCCTCAGTCTCTACCTCACGACCATAGCCAAGCCCTGGGTGGGGCAGGAGGAGGAGCCAAGCCCGGGGGTGGGACAGGAGGAGGGGCCAAGCCTGGGGTGGGACAGGAGGAGGGACCAAGCCCAGGGGTGGGACAGGAGGAGGGGCCAAGCCCTGGGGTGGGGCAGGAGGAGGGGCCAAGCCCAGGGTGGGGCAGGAGGAGGGGCCAAGCCCAGGGGTGGGACAGGAGGAGGGGACAAGCCTGGGGGTGGGACAGGAGGAGGGGCCAAGCCCTGGGGTGGGGCAGGAGGAGGGGCCAAGCCCAGGGTGGGGCAGGAGGAGGGGCCAAGCCCAGGGGTGGGACAGGAGGAGGGGCCAAGCCCAGGGTGGGGCAGGAGGAGGGGCCAAGCCCAGGGGTGGGACAGGAGGAGAGGCCAAGCCCGGGGGTGGGGCAGGAGGAGGGGCCAAGCCCGGGGTGGGGCAGGAGGAGGGGCCAAGCCCGGGGGTGGGGCAGGAGGAGGGGCCAAGCCCAGGGTGGGGCAGGAGGAGGGGCCAAGCCCAGGGGTGGGACAGGAGGAGGGGCCAAGCCCAGGGTGGGGCAGGAGGAGGGGCCAAGCCCTGGGGTGGGGCAGGAGGGGGGGCCAAGCCGGGGGGGGGGGCAGGAGGAGGGGCCAAGCCCGGGGTGGGGCAGGAGGACACTGCATGTGAAGGACGCTGTGTGTGAAGGCCGCTGCATGTGAAGGATGCTGTGTGTGAAGGCCGCTGCATGTGAAGGATGCTGTGTGTGAAGGCTGCTGCGTGTGAAGGACGATGTGTGTGAAGGACACTGTGTGAAGGCCGTTGCGTGTGAAGGACGATGTGTGTGAAGGATGATGTGTGTGAAGGCCACTGTGTGTGAAGGCTGCTGTGTGTGAAGGACAATGTGTGTGAAGGCCGCTGTGTGTGAAGGTTGCTGTGTGTGAAGGCCACTGTGTGTGAAGGATGATGTGTGTGAAGGCCACTGCGTGTGAAGGAGATTTGTGTAAAGGCCGCTGTGTGTGAAGGCCACTGTGTGTGAAGGCCGCTGTGTGTGAAGGACGCTGTGTGTGAAGGCCACTGCGTGTGAAGGATGATGTGTGTGAAGGCCACTGCGTGTGAAGGCCGCTGTGTGTGAAGGCCACTGCGTGTGAAGGCCGCTGTGTGTGAAGGCCGCTGTGTGTGAAGGACGCTGTGTGTGAAGGCCGCTGTGTGTGAAGGACGCTGTGTGTGAAGGCCACTGCGTGTGAAGGATGATGTGTGTGGTTTTTGTTTATCCCCATGCCTTGGCTCAGTTAGCTCATTAGCTGAATATGCAGTACTGTGGATTTAATGCTGGATTAAGCCATGGTTAAATGTTTCAAATGAGAATATGAGCAAAGTCTCTAGATGTCATTCATGACTTTATAAAGAAATGTAGCTAAAGTGGCAGATCACATGAATGACTGGGCTAACTGAATAATTAAGAGCAGAAATGAGAATGATATCCAGCTGCAGACATGGCCGTCCTCCCTGTGTGTGATTTGGGGAGGGGAGCTGGGAGGGGGGCAGGAGCAAAAACAGCCACAAAAACTGAAGCAAAAAAGGAGCAGCTGAACTTTTCTGTGAGTGGCAGTGCTCTGTGCCCTATGCACTGTACAGATCAGCACACCGTGCGTGCTGAAGAGCCAAACACATCCAGAGGCTGTTCCACTGATCCTGCCCCCCCTGTGGAGTCTTCTGATTGACAGCTCTCAGCACAGATGCTTCCCTGAATTCTGTCACACATCCTACAGGCCCTTCACACACTCAGTGTGTGTATTCAAATTTCTGCTTTCCCTCTATTACAGTTAAACCCTGCAATCTCCAAAAGTGCAATACTGTGGCAATGCGTGTTCTGATCCATCATGCAGAACCTCCCATTACCAGCCAGAGGTGGAGAGGATGGAGGAATGCAAGAGTAGAGTATCTGGTAAGTCTGCAGAATCTGTGGTGGAGTTACAGCTGATCCCCTCAGCGCTGCACATGATTGGCTGCATCTGATCACAGGACCTGGGGTCACATCCATGAGCGCATTTCCAGTCTCTTTGGTTTGATTGTATTCTGTGCAATTTCCTGTGTGAGTCTGATGATTAACAGACATTGTGGAGATGCTGGCATTCATCGGAGAGGAAATACCTCATCAACAAGACTCTTCAAATACTGGCCCCTCGTCAGCATACAGAGCTCTGAGTAAAGGAGCGTGCAGACCTGTCTTTGGAGTGGAACCCTGTTAGCTACATCTGTTGTGTTTTTGGTCATAGCTTCTGTGAGGAAACGGTACAGAACAACACCATGACAAATCATTACCACATCATTACCACACTGCTGAACACTATTTGTTCTCCAGAGAAATGAGTTGCACCTTAACTGTGTGGTTCTTATGACAGTTCTTGTTCTGCAATAAATTGAGAGTCTTTCAGAGGCCTTACTATGGCTAAATCTGCAGCGGATGAGCATGCTGGATGAAGGTCAGGTTTTGAGGTGATGAGCATGCTGGATGAAGGTCAGGTTTTGAGCTGATGAGCATGTTGGATGAAGGTCATAGGAACAGGTTATAGGAACAGCTCAGGTTTCTATGGGTACAGCTCAGGTCTCTATGGGTACAGCACAGGTTTCCATGGGTACAGCTTGGGTCTCCAAGTCTTCTTTCTCTGTTAGTTTTTGTAACTGCTCCAAAGGGGGACACACTGGACCCATCTCACCATGCAACGCCCATTAGCAGGGACTCTGTGTGTAACTGGATTTCATGATTTTCCCATTTTCTTAGAAACAATATCCAAGTATTTGTAAATAGACCTGAGGGACATACCGACTTCTTTCCCAGGGGTTTCATCCCCAACTAAAGCTCCTTTACATGCATCTGTGCTAGAGCATTAGATGCAGAGTAGGAGCTCAGTGGTAGTTTCTCCCTGTCATGTTCATCAGTCACAGTCAGGCCTAAAACACACTGAATGAGTATCAGCTCAGCTCTTCAGTGGGGAAAGATGTTTGCTGAACGAGTCACCAAAAAAATCAAACTTCTGCAGAACCTTGAGCACACAGAGTGCTGGTCACATGATGTGTAAGCAGGAAGCAGAACCCCTGAGGAGCACACAGAGTGCTGGTCACATGATGCGTAAGCAGGAAGCAGCACCCCTGAGGAGCACACAGCTGGAGCATGGCTCACACTTCCAGCCCAAAAGCCATAGCATTCTCTCTGCAGTCACTCCCATCTACCAAACACTACAGCCACATGAGCACAAAAACCCTCAATCAACAACAGCATTACTCTATATAAGCAGCATTAATCTATATAAACAGCATTATAGTCTATCCCTGAGCTTTGGGGTTTGGGGTTTAATATCTCACAGCCAGGGTCCTGTGAAATGTGACATTCACCTGAGAGGAGCTGTTTTTTTAAAAAGTGCGGCAGCTTGGTGAATTTCTCTGACCCATGCCAACACGATTCCCACAAGCCCTGGCAGCGCATGCTGCTGAGAACACGGGGTCCTTATAAACTCCCCACCTATCTGGCAACCCAACACAAGCTCACTAATATGTGTGTAACAGTGGTATCTCTGAACTAAAAAAATCAGCATGGCACACAGTTATTATGAGCTAAACACAGCTGTTTTTGTCACAGTGGTGCCACAGTCAACTTCTTTCAAAAGTTTGACAGATCCACCAGCTTGTGTGAAAGTGGCATGGCTCTGGGTATAACCACACCTCACCAGGACTGTGAATACAGCTAGCAGAGGCACAGACACGCACCTGCAGTGTAGAGAGAGTGCAGGGAGATGGTTCAGCCAAGCGCTGTTTGCACCGTCTGTGAAACACACACTCGCAGCAGCCTGTGAAAGCACTGCCTGGATTTGCATTGGTTTTGCATGTGGGTGCCGAGTTCGACAGGGGGGCGCCCTGCACTCTGGCATCACATTAATCTGTGCTTTGCATGCGAGGGGGAGACAGCTGAGAGGCACCCCTCACATCACAAATGCAAAGATTCCACTCTGATCTTCCCATCTCACAATCTATCCTGGCCAAGCTGCATACGCCCTACAGCAGGGGGCTGCAGGTTTGAATCCCTGGCAGGAACTTCAGATTCACACTTAGGTTCATGAGACTATGAGGCTTTACCCACCCAGACCTGCTTCTGCTGGTGTGCAGCAGTTTATTCAGAGCTGAGGCTGAACTGCTGGCTCTATAAGTCATTTTGGACAGGGGCAGAGGCAAAGCTAATTAATCACATGACCTACATATATGACCTACATAATCATTAAATAATGAAATATGGCTCATGGTCATTCAAAGGGGCAGTGTGATATTAATGATATTAACTCAACAGATCTCATTGAGTTTAACGATGCGCACTGCACAGACACTGAGCACACAGACTGAGCTGAGGCACCCGTTTACCTCAGCAGAGCCTGTGCAGGTAAAGCACACAGGTAAAGCACAGGTCACACTGAGGTAAATATTACTGCAGCACAACCTCACACACAGGCAGGACTGCACCTGGACAGAGTGGCCCCACAGTCACAGCAGTGTCTGAAAGAAATAAGGCCAGCTGTGTGTGCATGTGTGCGTGTGTGTTTGTGTGTGTGCACAAGTGTGTGTGTTTGTGTGTGTGTATGCATGTGTGCACGAGTGTGTGTGTGTGTGTGTGTGTGTGTGTTAAGGGGGTTTGCAATGATTCCAGAATAAACCAGTACTTTTGTCATCTGCATGTGATGCTACTCTGTGCTGCCAACTTTCTGTTTACTCTTTGAGTCAAAAAATCTAACCAGGTCTGACTGCCTGACAGTTCAAGTTCTCGAAGGCACAGTGAGAACGTATATGTAATATTACTAAATCTTGAATCTAACTCAGGAAAAACAATGACAATTAGTTAAATAACTACATTAATAAGTAGATCATTTCAAATGAATGATAAAACACACGCATTGACTAATGAGCTAATTTCTTACATGGAATTGAATGGAATTTCGATGAGTTATGCTTGCCGAAAACAGCACGGATTTAGACTGTTACCTTAATCTCATTCCATCTCCCTGCTTTCAGTCAAGAAGTTATCAATGGGCGACTTCATACAAAACGTTACCGTTGTACAATACTATTATAAAACTGTGTAATAAACGTCCCCACTCAAAACACACTTTGTACAAAGCAAGTACTACATGGAAATGTTACAACTGAGCTAAGAAACATGATATGTGTTTCTCATACAAAACGTTTAACAAAGAACAACGTCGAATTGCCATGGAAAGAATGCATGCGATCGTAACTGCCTGTACTACATACAATCCTAGACACAGGAGCACTGCGTGCATTTGACCAGCATGAACATAAAGTATTCTATTCATCATCGTCTCTGTTACATTCAAAGTTTGCATGTATTATCGCTGCAGGCATGGGCTATCTCTGTTGACCAAACGGTACAGACTACAAGAATAGTACATATTCCATCGTTCATCTTTAAACAAAATGAAATCGCATTCAACTGCAGCTGTCAAACACATATGTATTGTATGTTATCTCGAGTAAATGCAGTGTTTTAACGGCAAAACTGGTTTCCACCGCATGTTTACGGCGTAACGAAATGAAAGAAACGGGACAGAAACATTACCTTTAAAATCTCAGATCACTCGACATTAAAATCCAAAATGTGGGATAGATCGGTTGACCTCTTATTAATCCCAGTGGATGATGCTTCAGAAACTGAAATGCAGGAGCAAGAGGCTCTGTTTCCGGCCTAGAATGACAGCCGCGTCAGTCCAATTGTCGCCGGGCGCAGACCGCCGTAGGGATGCAGCCCTTAGCTCTCGTGTTTTCGCTTACAGCAAGTGAGCAGGACGGCCACGGTGCCAAGACACGCCATCTCCCCACAGCTAAACGTGCTTTCACAACAGCGCTGGCCAGCTTCCAGAGAGCAGCGCCGCACCGTACATCTCTCCTCCCACCGCAAGGCTTCTGGTCTTCAAGCGAGCCCAGTCTTCACGCTGTGGACACCGGCGGGGAGGGATACTACGAGAGCGCAGCACGAAAAGAACATACTATCTTAGAGTTGAAGCGTGGGGATCGACCACCGCGGCATGGGACAGTCCCCCGGGTCTCCGATTATTTCCCTTCTTCTGCTGAAACGGTTATCGCGCAGAGGAAATCTTTCCGGGAAGTAAAACGTGGCTGGACATAGGGGATGGGACTCTGGCGAGGAGGCGGAAAATCCCGCAGCCCTGACGCTCGGTCATGTGAACCTACTGTGCTACAACCATGCAACCGTGTGTGTGTGTGTGTGTGTGTGTTCTTGTACAGAGCGACCGAAGAACACCCATCTGACTGACATCTGGAATTACAGGGAAAAAATGTCTGTGAAAGAAGTCGCTGTCTCTCGCTTCCTTCCGTCTCTCTCACCCAGCTGCCGCAGATATTCCCTGCTCTGACAGTTTGGCCAGGGGAGGCTGAGCGCTTCTGCGGGAATCGCAGAAAACAAAATCTACCCACATTCGTGCAGTCACTGCGAGCTGCTGGCACTGATTTGTTTACACATTCATACAATCCACTTTTTCAGTTTTTTTTTTTTCTGGAGACATATTTGTAATGTTTTTGTTTACAGGCATTGTAAATGTATAGCCAACACAGATTTCATGTAAAAGAGTTATATGAATCCTCTGTACGCTCTGAGCTGCCTCCCAGCAGAGCAATACAGGCCTTTTGGCAATTTTCAAAGTTTTAGGCTGCCTAAACCTCTACCAAGCACAGACTGTGGCACACCTATACTCAATCTCACCTGGGCGCTAGCACACCTTTACTGCATCTGAATCGCCGTGCTTCCTCTAAAGCGGTCTGATCCAGACACAGGGACAGGTGTGTGGTTTGGGAGAGAACGGCATAGCGGGGCAGAGGTGAGGTTTGGGGACATTTCAGAATGTCAAAGAGTTCCCCAGGGTGCATTCAGACCAGCCTTGAGGGAGGGGAATGCAGGGGGAGATTAGTGAAAGAGCAGCAGCTCACAGCCCTGAGGCTGTACCTGATACCTGAGAGGGAACAAGACCAGTTTTGTCTCACAAGAGAGGTGATAATACTCTCTGCATTCAGGGAGATGTATGGCCACGAATGACCAGGGGGGCTGAGTGTGTGAGCTAAATCACTTTTTGGCCTAAGAGTTCACCAAGGCCAAACCAGACTATTACTGAATTAAACTAAACCACACACCTGCAGATGCTGCCCCCTCCAGGACTGGAGTTAAACTTGCAGACACTGCAGGTTTAAGTGAGAACACACAGGGGGGCTCCTCTGTGATGGATGGGGGGTTGGGGAGTCTGTGCTCTGTTGCTTCTCTCTAATGGGAGTGTGGCTTAGTAGTGCAGACACCACAGGGTGTGCAGCTGTGCAACTGATACACATGGCAGGCGGGGGGGGTGGGGGGGGGGGTGTGGGGGTGTGGGGGTCAACTCGGCGGTTCACCAGTGGGTGCACAGAAAGCTCAGATGCAGTAATGGGAGAGGCTGTGCATTTTACAGCATGTATTAATGTGAAGTCTCAGTGCCTGATGAGAATTTCTCCATGCCAGGTGGTACTTGGATACCTGACTGTGTAGGTTCTGATATCAGCTGTGTGGCTGCCACACTCCAGGTCAGAGCCCATAATACCTGCACAGGTGTGTCATTCACCTGCACCTATGAGAGCACCTGCGCATGCTGTCCACAGGGCTTTAGCGTGGGACAGCACGCACAGGTGTGTGCATGTGTGTGTGCACACACACACAGATGCACACACATTCACACATACACACAGACTCACGCGCACACACACTCACACACACACAGCACACACACACACACCACACTCACACACAGACACTCATGCGTACACATATGCACACACACGCACGCACACACTCACACACAGCACGCACACACAGCACAGCACATACACACTCACTCACGTGCACACATATGCACATGCACAGACACACACAGCACACACACACGGACACACATACAGTATGTACACACATACAGCACGCACACACACACATACACACACACACATACAGCACGCACACGCGCACACACATACACTCACACATACAGCACGCACACGTGCGCACACACACACACACACATACAGCACGCACACACACACTCGCACACACACACATACAGCACGCACACACACACTCACACATACACACACATACTCACACACACACATACAGCACGCACGCACACACACACCCACACACACACAGCACACACACACACACACACACACATACACACACACACACACACACACACATACTCACACTCACACATACACACACATACAGCACGCACACACACACACACACATACAGCACGCACACACACACACACGCACACACATACAGCACACACAACTCACATACACACACACACACACATTCATACAGCACACACACACACACACACACACACACACACACACACACACACACACACACACACACACACACACACACACACGCACGCACACACACACACACACACACACACACACACACACACACACACACACGCACACACATACACACACACACACACACACACACACAAACACACACGCACACACACACATACAGCACACACACACAGCACACACACACACACGCACACACATACAGCACACACACACACACACACACACGCACACACATACAGCACACACACACAGCACACACACACACGCACACACATACAGCACACACACACAGCACACAGAGATGTACAGACATCTATACTGTACATTTACATTAATATATGAATACAAGTATATCAACATTCTTTATAATCATTTATTTATAGATACTCTCTCTCTCTCTCACACACACACACGCATAAATGCTGCATATATTATCTGCTCTGCAGAGCAGCTGGCCACTCAGAGATAAGCTAATGGCAGTTGTGAGGGCTCACTCCTAAGATGCTGAATTCTGCTGAAGTCAGTGCAGCCATTGTAGCACATTTATCCTGAGTGAATGTGCCAGGGGAGAGCAATGCTGAAATCACTCTCTCCCTCTCTGTACAGTCTGTTCACCCATTTAATGTTATGCTTCCTCTCTCCCTCCCTCTCTCCCCCTCTCCCTCTCGCTCTCTCCCCCTCTCTGTCTCTAATGCCTGCACAGAGCTGCATGAGTAAGTGGGTCATGCAGCCCCT
This sequence comes from Albula glossodonta, assembly GCA_019788955.1. NCBI lineage: Eukaryota > Metazoa > Chordata > Actinopteri > Albuliformes > Albulidae > Albula > Albula glossodonta. The sequence continues at coordinate 176,295 of JAFBMS010000341.1, forward strand.
GGTTGTGTGTATCAGGGCTTTCTGTTTTACATGGCCAGAGCAAATGTTTCCTTGTATCAAGCTGAGGGGAACAATTGCATTCACAGGGCTGTGTTATGATTGGCTGAGAGGAACAATTGCATTCACAGGGCTGTGTTCTGATTGGCTGAGAGGAACAATTGCATGCACAGGGCTGTGTTATGATTGGCTGAGAAGAACAGCAGCTGTCACAGGGCTGTATTATGATTGGCTGAGAAGAACCGCAGCTTTCACAGGGCTGTGTTATGATTGGCTGAGAAGGACAACAGCTTTCACTGAGCCGTGGTGTGATTGGGTGGAAGGAACTTCAGGACTCAGAGGGCTGTGTTTAATGATTCACTGAAGGGAACAGCAGCATTCACAGTTCTATGTCCTGATTAGCTGAGGAAAAAAGGAGTGTTGACAAGGCAGTGTTAGGATTGGCTGATATTGTGTGATATTGCTGATGCCTGTGTTATGTTGGGCCAGGTCCAGGTTGCCAGTGAATCGTAGCACAGAAGAAACATGCTGTTTATTCACATTAAATCAACATATAATGTAAATTATATACCAATACACACACACACACAAACACGCAAACACACACACACCTGGGCCAGCAGTCAGGCAGCAGTGCTCCCCCTGCCCTGTTTGACTTGTGGACACCATAGGTGAGTCTGTTGTACCTGCCCTGGGGAGCAGCTGTTTCCATGGGCACGCAGACACGTCTCTCCAGAGCACACTCCTCTCTTATTCATGGTTTTACTCTGTGCTTTATTCATGAGGCCTATTTTTACCCGCTGTGATGTAGGGCGGCACATCTGCAGCCTGTGGGTGAGGAATGTGAGTCAGTGGGACAGCTGCTGTAGAGCAGAGACAGCCCATCACCATGGAGACAGCACATCACCACATCCCCACAGAGACAGTGCATCACCATGGAGACAGTGCATCACCACGTCCCCACAGACACAGTGCATCATCATGGAGACAATGCATCACCACATCCCCACAGAGACAGTGTATCACCATAGAGACATTGCATCACCACATCCTCACAGAGACAGTGCATCACCATGGAGACAGTGCATCACCACATCCTCACAGAGACAGTGTATCACCATGGAGACAATGCATCACCACATCCTCACAGAGACAGTGTATCACCATTGAGACAGCGCATCCCCACAGAGACAGTATATCACCATGGAGACAGCGCATGACCACATCCCCACAGAGACAGTGTATCATCATGGAGACAATGCATCACCACATCCTCACAGAGACAGTGCATCACCATGGAGACAGCGCATCACCACATCCCCACAGAGACAGTGCATCAGTGCATAACCATGGCCACAGCACATCACTGCATCACCACAGAGACAATAAATCACAGCGGAGACAGCGCGTCACCACATCAACATAGAGACAGTGTGAGGGGGTGGGGAAGGACAGCAGGGTTCGGGGAGTTTGCTGATAGAGCCGAAGGCCCCCAGTCTGAGGGATCCTCCTGGACACTCCGCTCAGTGAAAACACTATCAAAGCTGGAGAGCGTTCAGGCTCCTGCAACCCGACCCCGCTGCCGATCCTGCACAGTCACCGAGGCACTGTGGGAAACGACATGACTCAGGGCCTGCTGCGGGGGTTCCTCTGACACACAGCGCATCCACCATGAGGGTGCTTTTTCTGGCACTTCCCCTGACTCGTGACATACACCCCCAGGTCAGCACTGCCAGTAACAACTGATCTCTCATGTGACAGGAGGAGGAGGAGGTGCAGGTTTGGAGGAGATGGTGCTCTGCTTACAGACTCCCAGGGAACAGCTAGTAGTGGCAGACAGCTAGAGAACAGTGTTTACTATAATCACTTTCAACACTTGTGGCTTTCAAAAGCTTTTAGATTTTATAAAGTGCTTGAACAGACATTACTGGCCAAGTTCAGGCAACACATCTTCACATGCACTTTGTGTCTTTGTACAGTTTGTGAGCCCTGATGCTCACAAATTCAATTATAGTGCAACCTCAACACTAATATAACCAATCATGGCACGGCCTCCACACACTCCACACAGCACAGACAATCACAGCACAGCTTTCACACTAATACAGCCAATCACAACACAGCCTCCACACAAATATACCCAATCACAGCACAATAAGCACACTAATGAAACCAATCAGTGGAGAGGTGAAGCAGCAGTGCAGGCTCAGCTGGGTGCTGTGAGCGCGTATTCAGACAGCTCAGTGCTGACTGAAACCCCAGCCGCTCAGCTCACAGACCTCTGAGACTCAGAGAGAACAGTCGCTGGGGGAAGGGCAGAGCCAGAGATGCAGGAGAGCTTCACTGCGCTCCCATCGCTCCTGGCGTCCCTGCTGTCCCAGGCATTCACAGCGTTGAGTGCAGACAGGAGCAGGGAGGGCATACCATGCACTTCTGACTTGCTGTCACAGGGAGGAGAGAGGAAGGAGCGGCTACACCTTTAACCTGCCCAGGGGCTGTTTATGCACACACCTGCTGCCTGTCCGGCCCCAGCGCACACCTCCCTTGTACTGCGCAGTCTGGTACATAAAAACGCATCCAGGCTGCTTCCAGCACTGGAGTTTGTGCCATATGCTGTCTCAGCTCTGACACTGTCTCATCGTTAAAGTCTGCAGCTCTCTCCCACTGCTGGGTGGCTGAGCAGACTCAGGGCAGGAGTCCCTGTTTCTGAATGCAAGCAAAGTTTAGCAGGGAATGTAGCAGTGGTTATAGGCTTACATTGGTCTGTGTGCTGCAGCCGAAGGGGACTGCAGCAGCTCTGTACCCAGGCACAGGGTCAGCCACAATGTGATATCCCACAATCCTCTCCCCCCGCATGAGTGGCTGCTCGCCCTGCTCTCTAGGCCTGCTCCAGAGAGTATCAGAGAGTAATGGCCAAGCTTCACAAATAATTAAATTCACTTAGATATGTGTTTAATCACTGGGTGTTTACCAGACTAGTCATTCTACTCAGCAGCTTTTAATTAATTTATGTATTAAGACAGAGAAGGATGCTTTTGCTGCTGTCTTTGGTTCATCCTTGCCCATTCCTGCTCACTCATGCTGGTCAGTGGGGCTCTTTGCCTCACAAATTTTTACAAACACTTAAAACAGGTTATTAACGGCTCACAAGTATCTCTAAAACCTCTAATTATTGGGTCTTTTTATCAAGTGGATGCAACCGTCAGAGTTTCACTGTTGTGATTGCTTTGCTCCAGCTGTAATGGATCCACTCACAGGAGAGTGTCCTATTCTGCATAATGACATGTTACTAGAGAACGAGATGATTTCAACATCAAAGCACTGTCAGCAGGAAGTAAAGTTAGAAACACTGTGCCACACACACACACACAAAGACACTCACACACACACACAAACACACACACACACATAAACACACAAACACACACACGCACACACACAGACACACACACACACATAAACACATAAACACACACACGCACACACACAGACACACACACAGTCACACATAGACACACACACACAAAGACACTCACACACACAAAGACACTCACACATAGACACACACACACACAAAGACACTCACACACACACACAAACACACACACACACACACACACACACACACACACACACACACACACACACACACACACACACACAGACACACACACACACACACACACACACACACACACACACACTCACACATAGACACACACACACAAAGACACTCACACACACACACGCACACACACAGACACACACACACATAGACACACACGCACATACATGCACACTCGACGAACATACACACACACATAGACACTCACACACACACATACACACACACACATAGACACTCACACACACACACACACACACACAGACACACACACACACACACACACACACACACACACACACACACACACACACACACACACACACACACAGACACACACACACACACACACACTCACACAGACACACACACACACACTCACTCACATGCACACAAAACATGAACACACACACACACACACACACACACACACACACACTAGTGTGAGTGCGAAATGCTCCCTCTCAATGGAATAGCTCAGCGGGGTAATGGGGCTCTCAGTGTTGCACACAGCACGGGGATGTTCATAGTTTAGCCCACGGCTAACGGGCTGCCCACAGCATGGGGATGTTCATCTTTTAGCCCACGGCTAACGGGCTGCCCACAGCACGGGGATGCTCGTCTTTTAGCCCACGGCTAACGGGCTGCATACAGCACGGGGATGCTCGTCTTTTAGCCCACGGCTAACGGGCTGCACACAGCACGGGAATGCTCATATTTTAGCCCACGGCTAATGGGCTGCCCACAGCATGGGGATGCTCATATTTTAGCCCACGGCTAACGGGCTGCACACAGCACGGGAATGCTCATATTTTAGCCCACGGCTAACGGGCTGCAAACAGCATGGGGATGCTCATATTTTAGCCCACGGCTAACGGGTTGCACACAGCACGGGAATGCTCATATTTTAGCCCACGGCTAACTGGCTGCACACAGCACGGGGATGCTCATGTTTTAGCCCACGGCTAACGGGCTGCACACAGCACGGGAATGCTCATATTTTAGCCCACGGCTAATGGGCTGCAAACAGCATGGGGATGCTCATATTTTAGCCCACGGCTAACGGGCTGCACACAGCACGGGGATGCTCATATTTTAGCCCACGGCTAACGGGCTGCACACAGCAAGGGGATGCTCATATTTTAGCCCACGGCTAACTGGCTGCACACAGCACGGGGATGCTCATATTTTAGCCCACGGCTAATGGGCTGTAAACAGCATGGGGATGCTCATATTTTAGCCCACGGCTAACGGGCTGCACACAGCACGGGAATGCTCATATTTTAGCCCACGGCTAATGGGCTGCAAACAGCATGGGGATGCTCATATTTTAGCCCACGGCTAACGGGCTGCACACAGCACGGGGATGCTCATATTTTAGCCCACGGCTAACGGGCTGCACACAGCACGGGGATGCTCATATTTTAGCCCACGGCTAACTGGCTGCACACAGCACGGGGATGCTCATATTTTAGCCCACGGCTAATGGGCTGTAAACAGCATGGGGATGCTCATATTTTAGCCCACGGCTAACGGGCTGCACACAGCACAGGGATGCTCGTCTTTTAGCCCACGGCTAACGGGCTGCATACAGCACGGGGATGCTCGTCTTTTAGCCCACGGCTAACGGGCTGCACACAGCACGCGGATGCTCATGTTTTAGCCCACGGCTAATGGGCTGCACACAGCACGGGAATGCTCATATTTTAGCCCACGGCTAATGGGCTGCAAACAGCATGGGGATGCTCATATTTTAGCCCACGGCTAACGGGCTGCACACAGCAAGGGGATGCTCATATTTTAGCCCACGGCTAACGGGCTGCACACAGCACGGGGATGCTCATATTTTAGCCCACGGCTAACTGGCTGCACACAGCACGGGGATGCTCATATTTTAGCCCACGGCTAACGGGCTGCACACAGCACGGGAATGCTCATATTTTAGCCCACGGCTAATGGGCTGCAAACAGCACGGGGATGCTCATATTTTAGCCCACGGCTAACGGGCTGCACACAGCACGGGGATGCTCATATTTTAGCCCACGGCTAATGGGCTGCACACAGCACGGGCATGCTCATATTTTAGCCCACGGCTAACGGGCTGCACACAGCACGGGGATGCTCATATTTTAGCCCATGGCTAACAGGGACCACGGCTATTTTAAGAAGGCTGCCCCTGTTAATGGGTTGAAGAAAGGCCAGCTATTTTTAGTTTATTTCATTATTTGTTTTTGATTGGATACGCACACAAATAAATAAATAAAGTGAGTTCAATTCTGCAGAAAGGCTGGTGGTGCGAGAGAACACTCAGCCAATCCCGCCACGTTCATTTGCCTGTGCACAGCTCCGGGGCCACTTTGTGTGTGTGTGTGTGTGTGCATGTGTGTGTTCGTGTGTGTGTGTGAGTGAGATTGTGTGTGTGTGCTCATGTGTGTGTGCATGTGAGTGAGTGTGCATGTGTGTTTCTGTGTGCTCAGGACCCAGGATGTGGTTGCTGTGTAGAAGAAGGTACAGCTGTCACTCTGTAAGCTGGGGGTGGGTGTGTGTGTGTGTGTGTGTGTGTGTGTGTGTGTGTTTTGCATAGGCCAGCTCGCTTTGCATACACATGCCCTATTCAGTCCCCATGCAAAACAACACAGACCCTGCACCCATTCAGTCCCCATGCAAACCAACACTGTCATGGCATACAGAGGACCTATTTGGACCCACTGAGATGAGGTTGAAATGTTTGTTTGTGTTGGATTTTTCCAGTTTTGGGCTCAGCAGTGAAAGGGGTGCTGCCTCATCGATGACTCCTCCTCTGAAGTGACAAATCACAGGGAAGGTGGGGGCAGAGAATATTCCCTGACTGATTTGCTTTGAAACATACTGTTCTCCATTTACCATGGAGCTTTTAAAACAGGCAGGCCAGACCACTGAGGGAGAAGTGGAAGGGAGGAGGATTTAACATAAGTTAATCTCATTAGTGTCGGAAATGAGAACACCTACTGTTCAATATGTCCTGTGAGAATGTACATATATGGATTTATGTGTGCGTGTGTGTGCGTGTGAGTGTGTGTGTGTCTGTATGTGTGTGTGTGTGTGTGTGTGTGTGCGTGTGGGTGCGTGTGAGTGTGTGTGTGTGTGTGTGTGTGTGTGTGTGTGTGGGTGTGTGTGAGTGTATGTGTGTGAGTGTGTGTGTGTGTGTATGTGTGTGTGTGTGACTGTGTGGGCGTGAGTGTGAGAGTGGGCGTGTGTGTGTGTGAGTATATAACATTGAAGCAGAATAATTCAATTTGATGCTATCCCCACACAAGAAAAGAATACAGCGCTTTTTATTTCCATGGGAACCCCATAAGAGAGGTGACATGATCAATTCTCCGTTGTGGTGGTGAGTGTTTTGAGTGAACGAGGCCAGGTGGGAGAGAGAGCGTCTCTGCTCTGCAGCGGTGGCTCTGGCGCTCCCTGGCCTGCGGTCCGCCACACAATTCATTCGGTACGCCTCACCTGAGGGGAACACGGAATCGAGCGCATCCTCAGAATCAAAGATTCAATCACAACTCACATGCCTTCCATAACCAGGACACCAGCTCGCCGTTTCTTTCATTATTATTTTTATTATTACTATATCCACTTCGCCTCTCTTAAGGTATTCATTCGCAGTGCCCTGCGTCTGCCAATAGCTTTCTGTTTCCCCCGAGGTAACGCGGCTGAGAGAAATACAAAGAGCACTTCCAACTCCAGACCCACTCTCCCCTCCAAGGCAATGTGTATTTACATGCCTGCATGCTCACGCACACACACATGCACAAATACAAGCACTCACACTTTCCCACTGCTCTGGCTGTGCCATGTTTTTATCTATTGTGTGCTTTTGTGTATCTGCTTTCTGCTGTGTTTTGTTGTTACTCCTTGCTGCAAGCAAAATTTCCCATCAGGAACAATAAAGTATTTGATTTTATTTGATTTAGATTTTATGCACACATTTACACACACACACACACACACACACACACACACACACACACACACACACACACACACAGAATGTGTGTGTTAATCTCAGAGAGGCATGGTCACAGATCCAGTGCTGGGCTCATATATTCCTATAGCACTTATTGTTGTTCATTTCAATAGCTCCGTCAAATAACATCCATGAGGAAGTTAAAATCCCAGCTCCGTCAGACTGAGTGGGAACCATGCTGTGTTTCTAGTGCTCAGTTATCCTTATCTGCGGTCTCTGACATGCAGCTAACCCCAGGGCACAGTGGGTTTGCATTTTCCCATCGTTTACAAAAAAACTGTTCAAATAAAAATGTGAAAATTGTAGCTGGTAACTTGCTCCAGGTCAGATGGGCAGGAGCTGGAGCGAATGAGACAGAGCTGGTTCTCACGCCAGCATTGATAAACCCCATGAGTAAAAACCCCCCTGCGTACCAGTGGGCTAATGTAAACAGTAATTAATAGAGAGGGGGGGTTAACTGGGGGGCTTACAGCCCTTTAGAAGCTTGCTAAAGCACAGAGCAGCAACAAGCTGAGGGGGGCAGGAGTGGGCGGAGGTAAACAAACAACAAAACGCGCTTCTGTTTGACTGCCCACTTGGCTGGAGCAGCTCAAACTCTCACGTCCTGTTCTGGGAAAATATTTTCATCCCAGAACAGCAGCAGTGGCTGGGGGGGGGGGTACTTTTTGTGCCACAGAAGCAATGCATCATGGGAAGCCAGGAAGAACCTGCAGCTCATTATTCCTCTGGTGATGGGAGCAGGGGATGGAGAAAGAGAGAGAGAGAGAGGGGAAGAGAGAAAAAGTGAGAGAGGGGAAGAGAGGGAAGAGCAAGTAGCAGGGTGTAATGTCTGTCAGCCTGCCAGAGGGCTGGACGTAAAGACTCAGTCATCACACACGTACAGACACAGTGGGTACCCCAAACACCAGCCAATGTGTACAGGCAAAGGAACATAACCTTCCATGAGTGTAACAGTCACACACCACCATGGGCCCCCTGCTTATACTGCACAAAGCCCCCCCCCCCCCCCCCCCATATCAAAGCCATATAAACCATGTGACCATATAAAGCCTCCCAGGCAGACCTCTGCCCTGGCTATGACTGTTACTCAACTGACTCTGAGTTCAGGAATGTGGGCTTTTCCGTTATCTGTCATGAGCAGCCTGATAACCAATCACACGCAAGATTCCACCAGACACTCCAAGAGAGAAGCTCGGGAGCAGAAAAAAGAGGAAGCGTCTGAAACTTATAGCGAACCTGAAAGTCACCCAAATTCCCTTTTATGTGAAGTTTAATCTTGAAGGATATATTCATAAAGAATCAGTCCCTCAAACTGCAGGATTACTGACAACTTAAAAACCAGAGTGAGAGCGGTGCTGTCAGCTGGTTCAGTCAGCAAAGTGAGCATTAAGAGGCAAAGCCAACGGATTTCACTCAAGATCACAGTGGATCATCGATGATCTTACAGTGAAACTGCTCCATGACGTGGTACATCATCTCTCTCACACAGGCAGCCCTCCACATCAAGGCCTAACAGAAGGTGCACAGTGATAGCATTGTGTAATGTGAGCTTCCTGTCTCAGCCAGGAAATTACTAGCAGCTGAGGGGAGCATGCTAATATAGCTAACAGAGGGGAGCATGCTAGGATAGGTAACAGAGGGGTGCATGCTAATATAGCTAACAGAGGGGTGCATGCTGATATGGCTAACAGAGGGGTGCATGCTCATATAGCTAACAGAGGGGTGCATGCTGATATGGCTAACAGTGGGGTGCATGCTGATATGGCTAACAGGGGGTGCATGCTGATATGGCTAACAGTGGGGTGCATGCTGATATGGCTAACAGGGGGTGCATGCTAATATAGCTAACAGAGGGGTGCATGCTAATATGGCTAACAGTGGGGTGCATGCTGATATGGCTAACAGGGGGGTATATGCTAATATAGCTAACAGAGGGGTGCATGCTAATATGGCTAACAGGGGGTGCATGCTAATATAGCTAACAGAGGGGTGCATGCTAATATGGCTAACAGTGGGGTGCATGCTGATATGGCTAACAGGGGGGTGCATGCTAATATAGCTAACAGAGGGGTGCATGCTAATATGGCCAACAGTGGGGTGCATGCTGACATGGCTAACAGGGGGGTGCATGCTAATATGGCTAACAGTGGGGTGCATGCTGATATGGCTAACAGGGGGGTGCATGCTGATATGGCTAACAGGGGGGTGCATGCTGATATGGCTAACAGTGGGGTGCATGCTGATATAGCTAACAGGGGGTGCATGCTAATATAGCTAACAGAGGGGTGCATGCTAATATGGCTAACAGTGGGGTGCATGCTGATATGGCTAACAGGGGGGTGCATGCTAATATGGCTAACAGTGGGGCAAAATGCTAATGCTATAGATGCAGAATAAAGGTCCTGCTCCTGCTCCTCTCTCGCTCTCTCTGAGAGAGCACCCTTCACAGCCCATAATTTTCAGATTAATGGGGGCACATTCCAGAGCAAAGCCTTGCTCTTAATAACACTGCAGATCAGGAAACTGGAGTGTTTTGGAGAGCATGTAAGAACATGTGTGTGGGTGTGCATGTGTGTTTGTGTGTGTGTGATTTTAATGTGTGGCCCTGAAACCTCAGAGTCTCTGTGTGTGCCAAGCCTCCATCTTTATATTGGGCTCCTGCATTATTTGATAAGGCCTGGCCTGAAAATCTCAGGTGCCCCAGCTCTGCTGCTCCTGCATTGTTTGATTAGGTCTGGCCTGCTCTGTGTCAGAGCCTGTCTGCATCACTCACTGTGTGAGTCTGAGTCAGTCAGACAAATGAGTGGAAACAGAGACTAGGGACAGACAGAACAGAGTCTGAGACTGACAGAGTGTATGTCCGTTTGACCTAAACTTCATTTTACACTGTACAAAATTGTACATGAAAATGCCCCTCTCTCAGCACCCTGCAGTCTGTAGGGCCCCTCTCTCAGCACCCTGCAGGCTGTAGGACCCCTCTCTCAGTACCCTGCAGTCTGTAGGGCCCCTCTCACAGAACCCTGCAGTCTGTAGGGCCCCTCTCACAGTACCCTGCAGTCTGTAGGGCCCCTCTCACAGTACCCTGCAGTCTGTAGGGTCCCTCTCTCTCAGTACCCTGTAGTCTGTAGGGCCCCTCTCTCAGTACCCTGCAGTCTGTAGGGCCCCTCTCACAGTACCCTGCAGTCTGTAGGTCCCTCTCTCAGCACCCTGCAGTCTGTAGGGCCCTCTCTCAGCACCCTGCAGTCTGTAGGGCCCCTCTCTCAGTACCCTGCAGTCTGTAGGGCCCCTCTCTCAGTACCCTGCAGTCTGTATGCCCTCTATCTACCTCAGTAACCCGAGGCCGGTCTCTCTCTCCGGTGGCGAGCTGTGTATTATTCAATGAGTAGATCAGTTCCACAGACATTAACCCTCTAAGGGCAGTGTGAGGCAGAGGGCATGGGAAACAGCCATTTTGTGAATTTTTGAGGATTCATCGAGAAGCTGCTCAAAGCCAGAGCTCAGCCATTCCCTGTGTCTGTGGAGATGGAGTGATTCACATAAACACGGCAGGGTTTATAAATGTGTGCACTCTGACTGCACTGAGAGATAGTGTCACTACACTGTAATGTGTGTGCTACTTTAATAAGATATGTCAAGTATGTAAAAGAAACAAGTTTACGTAAAATCTCACAGTGCTGAAATGTACAATTTTCTTTCCCATTTGAAATAAGATGTCACATACCGAAACCTCCATAAAATAAAGAATAATACAATATTTCTTATTGTCCAAAAACATCCTCGGGACTTATTAAGGATGGAATTAGTGGGAACAAACAGGCCAAGCTTTTACTAAGCTGAGCAGGAAAACAACCCAATGACGCACAGAACGCATAAATGGCTTTCAGCGCCGTCTCATACGCACAGACTCAAGAGAATGCTTTGCAAACAGCGGCTGGGGAAAAGGCTTTTCAAGCCACTTCAACACAGAGGCAGTTTCTCTGGGCAGGAGGCTATTGAGTCAGCCATTGCAGCACTGAGGCGTTCCAGTGGTACTTCCCCAAACACAGAGAACAGAAGCTGGTGGACTGACGTCAATATCAGGGCACAAATAATTCAAGAGATCAACTCAACTCCAAAACACAAACTAAACGCAAGACTCAGCATGTATCTGCAAACGGTTAAAGCTTGAATCCTCTCCAATAAAAGCCCAAATATAAAACAAGTGAGAGGAACTCAATGACCTCAACCCTTAGGGTCATACCTGGTGCATGCCCAATAGAGTCACACCTGTAGCCTACTGTACCTGATTCACAGTGTTATGATGTTACCTGGTCGTTTGGGTCGTACCTGGTACACAGCGCGTGGGATGCACCTGTGTCGGAACAGCAGGTGTAAAGCTCTGAGGTTCATAATGCGGCACCTCCTCAGAGCCGTGGCCGTCAGGTTCCATACCATGCCCTGCCTGCTGACGAAGACGTCCTCAAAGCCCACCAGCACCGACTCCATTTGGGCTTTAATGCTGCCAAGTGAATTCTGCTCCTCCACGAAACTGGGAAACACCTGGCCCTCTGGATTTTTTTACTTATTTTTTTTTTTTATACAGCTTTTCTCTTTTATTCCTGTTTATTTCCACACAGTAAAGCAGCTGTAAACTCTCCAGGGAGCCTACAGCTCAATATTACTCTGTGTCATCCCACGCAGCTCTGAAATGTGCCTTGGGGTCCCCCTAGTCCACCTCTGGAGAGACGGATCCCAAACTCACAGTGGTTCCCGCTGCGAAGCGCTATGTGCAAACGGAAGGATTTTCCTGTGCGTTTGTATGTTTTGAGAGGAGCAGAGTCCCTCTGAGATCTGGTGTGAGCGCTGGCATTGGCTGCAGGGACCCGGCGCGGTGACTTCTCCCCTCATGGTGCTACATGATACCCTGTCTCCCAGCTCGGTTTCCCCACTGCTGAGCAAACCTTGCATCTCCAGAGGGCTGGAGAGTGTGCCGCGTCCTGCCTGCCGGGATTCCATCCAGGGTCTTTAAAAAGGCTGTTTGCTTTACTGCCAGCATTCCCAGAACATTCAGTTAAATACTTTAACCCCTCTGATTCCAGAACAGCACTCTATGTCCCCTTCATTACAGCCCCCCCCCCACCACTACACTGCCCCACCCCCCCCCACTACACCACCTCTGCCCCCCCCCCCAGTCCCCACCCCTCCATTCCAGTCCCCGCCCCTCCATTCCAGTCCCCGGTCCCCCGCCCCTGCCTCCCTCACTTCCCCAGCATGTCAGGGTGACCTGGCTAACCTTACAGAAACGGTAAACCGAAACAGTAAATTTTAAGACTGTTAATAAACAGCACCCCTCCGCCATGCTGGTGCAGCCCACCCCACACACACATGCACAGCTGTGTGTGACATGGTTACTCTCATGGAATTTGGGAATTTCAGACAGAAGCTTCCAGTGTGTGTCTCAGCATTCCTCTGGCAGAGCAGCTGTAAATGCTCAGCGTGGCTGCCATGACGACGGCGTTGACACTGTGGCACTGCTTTGATGAGTTGTCTGAGCATGCCCATTGCCTTAGCCTGGCTAACCCTGATCAGATCATGATGACAAACGACCCTTGCTGACATCACTTTCTCTGGGGAGAGAATTCCACCGGTCAGAGGAACGGCCGGGTCACACAGACTGAGAGTGTTCAGTGTGTGATTGTGCTGTCCAGGCTGGCGCTCAAGTCAACCAGCCCTGGAGCACAATACGGTGAACCAGCCCTGAAGTGCAGCGGGGTGAACCAGCCCTGAAGGGCAGAGGGGTGAACCAGCCCTGAAGTGCAGCGGGGTGAACCAGCCCTGAAGGGCAGAGGGGTGAACCAGCCCTGAAGCACAGCGGGGTGAACCAGCCCTGGAGCACGGCGGGGTGAACCAGCCCTGAAGGGCAGAGGGGTGAACCAGCCCTGAAGTGCAGCGGGGTGAACCAACCCTGGAGTGCAGCGGGGGGAAACAGCCCTGAAGGGCAGAGGGGTGAACCAGCCCTGAAGGGCAGAGGAGTGAACCAGCCCTGGAGCGCAGCGGGGTGAACCAGCCCTGAAGTACAGAGGGGTGAACCAGCCCTGAAGGGCAGAGGGGTGAACCAGCCCTGAAGCGCAGCAGGGTGAACCAGTCCTGAAGGGCAGAGGGGTGAACCAGCCCTGAAGGGCAGAGGGGTGAACCAACCCTGGAGCGCAGCGGGGTGAACCAGCCCTGGAGTGCAGCAGGGTAAACCAGCCCTGAAGGACAGAGGGGTGAACCAACTCTTAAATGACCAATAAAACAGCTGATTACAAAGTTCAATCAGCTCACCTGGGCTGTTGGGTCAGGGCAGGTTGTGTAATTTCAGGTGAGAACTGAAACCAGCGTAAGCGACATCCCTTCTGGACCCCCGATCTGTGCTGTGGGTTCCCCTGGTGATTGCACCGATAGTCAGGTGCAGGTGACACAGGTGAGGCTGCGTGTTTTAACTCTGTGTTACTCCTGATAATTACCACTCTGCCACTGCCATTTTAATTACCCAATCCCATGCGACTGCTTCAGACACTGAATAAATCTAGCAGAAATAATCCGTTTAGTTCTTAACTGGGCTTGTTGGCGCGTAACCCATGCATATAAGAAATGTGTATGTGTGTGTGCGCAAGTTAGAGAGAGTGTGTTTGTGTGAGATTAGCTGCTTGTTTGGTGAAGTAATTGCAGGCTAATTCCTCAGCCCACTTCTCCAGGGCCTTCACTAACAACAGATGAAAATATTTACAGTTAATGACTGTTTTACAGAAGCAAAGTCAGGGAGACTGTTAGATGTTAATTTCCCCCTGGCGGTGTTTCCCACACCCCGCTGTTTTGTGGATTCTGAAGGGCTGTTTCCTGAAGGGGGGAGCACCCCTCAAACACCCCTTGCTGAGCGTATTCACTGAGCTCGGCTCAGACAATTTTTTCTGCAGTTCTGCAGAAACGGCCGAGAATCAATGCCTGGTGAGTTCAATACTCACAGAGCTTATGGACATCGCCGCCCTGCTGGAGGATTTACTGGTATTGATGTGGGGGGTGGGGGGGCGGCATAATGTCTTTCACACACACTGTCTCCTTCTCTCTCTCTCACACACATACACACACTCACACACACACTCCCTCTCTCTCTCACACATACACACACTCACACACACACTCCCTCTCTCTCTCACACACACACACACACACACACACACACTCCCTCTCTCTCTCACACACACACACACACACACTCACACACACACTCCCTCTCTCTCTCACACACACACACACACACACACTCCCTCTCTCTCTCACACACACACACACACACACACTCCCTCTCTCTCTCACACACATACACACACACTCACACACACACACACTCCCTCTCTCTCTCACACACACACACACACTGTCTCCTCTCTCTCTCTCTCTCTCACACATACACATACACATACACACACACACACTCCCTCTCTCTCTCACACACACACACTCACACACTCACACACACACCACAGGGCTCTCACTGTGTGTGGAAACACAGGCACAATCAACCAAGAAAATTGTCATTTATAGTGACACTGTACAATATATGTCATTACTTAAATATTGCAAATCAATCAATAATCAGCAAGACGGTAACACGATTTGTTATAGGTTGTTGTTTTTCCCAGCTGAGCGATTCTTCAAAGTCATTTATAACCTAGAAATTAAAGTTCTTTCTGTCGAAATACTTTTTTCTGTGGTGGTGCTTATGCAGGATCTGTAAGTATAGAAATAAAAATGTAAATTGATTGTCTTTGAACCAGGGAAGTCATGAAGCTACGGAGCACACAGCGACTGACAGAGCCCTCATTCTCCAGCATACTGCTCCTGTGTGTTTGGTTTGGTCAGTGGGGGGAGAGAGGGAACAGCACCCTGCTCCGGGCCTCTGTATTCAGGCTTCTGCCTGCTCTGTGTGCTGACCACGGCGTCACAGTCTAACTGCTGCTGTCATTCAGGAAACCAGCAAATATGTGGAAGCAGAGGACATTCCCAGGACTGAGTGTGTGGGGCCCCAGGGAGCCATGGGAGAGGTCAGGGAGCTGGCGGACTCAGCAGGGACGCTGCCCTCACAGAGAACGGACATTTCATTACAGCTTCACCCCCAAAGGAGCAAAAGCATCTGACCATATAAACCAGCCCTTAGTTTCCACTGCCCGTACAGTAACTCAGCGCCACTTTATGATGCAAACACACGTGTGCTTATCCTGATTACAGAGAGGAATTCTGTAAATGATACAGTCTAAAACAGCATGCCTGAACGTGCATGGGGATGGGAGAGACTGAGACCTGCTTCAGGGGATGGGAGAGACTGAGACCTGCTTCAGGGGATGGGAGAGACTGAGACCTGCTTCAGGGGATGGGAGAGACTCAGCTCCACAGCAGCTGAGTCTCAGAGCGGCCTCTTCTGTGCAAAGCTTCCCATAATGCACTGCTCCTCCAAACAGCTTTGAAAGACACTAGAAGAAGATGGGTCACAAACACACGTGTACATGTATACACATCACAAACACACATGCACGCATATCTATATAAAAAAACACGCAGACAAACACACACACACACACACAATGGCAATAGGCATAAATATATGTACATGGCACAGTGCTGATGTCAGGGATGAGTGCTGACATTAGCAGACTGACAGGCGAATCGGGTTCGTTTAATAATGAAGACACCAGCTGATCCCTGCGTACGATCCCTGAGACACCGGACACCCCGCTGAGATTGCCATCGGCGTGGTAGTGCATTTCAGTCTGTCCTCTTCACACCTTCACAGGGAATGCAGGGGGATCTGTGGCCATTAGGGTTTAATAGGACGCTGGCAGAACCCAGGTAACGAGACGCTTGGTCTCACAGAACATGCTCTGCTAGTTTTCCCTGATACGAGCGTGTTTCATGAAACAGGTTGTTTTCCCTGAGTTATGCTGACCCAGTTCATGGAGGATATGAGGCTATCATATGCTCCACTTTTCCTTAAACAGAGATGAATATTAATGAGGCTTTGAATATAAAAACCTTTCGCCCACACAACTGCTCCAGAGGAGAAACCAGAAGAGGGAAAAAGAACATAGCAGCACAGCAATGCTGAGCCTGAGAGGGGAGGTGCAGGCCCAGAGTATGAGCCTGAGAGGGGAGGTGCAGGCCCAGAGTATGAGCCTAAGAGGGGAGGTGCAGGCCCAGAGTATGAGCCTGAGAGGGGAGGTGCATGCCCAGAGTATTTGCCTGAGAGGGGAGGAGCAGGCCCAGAGCATTAGCCTGAGAGGGGAGGAGGAGGCCCAGAGTATGAGCCTGAGAGGGGAGGTGCAGGCCCAGAGTATGAGCCTGAGAGGGGAGGAGCAGGCCCAGAGCATTAGCCTGAGAGGGGAGGAGCAGGCCCAGAGCATTAGCCTGAGAGGGGAGGTGCAGGCCCAAAGCATTAGCCTGAGAGGGGAGGAGCAGGCCCAGAGCATTAGCCTGAGAGGGGAGGTGCAGGCGCAGAGTATGAGCCTGAGGGGGAGGTGCAGGCCCAGAGCATTAGCCTGAGAGGGGAGGCGCAGGCCCAGAGTATGAGCCTGAGAGGGGAGGTGCAGGCCCAGAGCATTAGCCTGAGAGGGGAGGCGCAGGCCCAGAGTATGATCCTGAGAGGGGAGGTGCAGGCCCAGAGCATTAGCCTGAGAGGGGAGGAGCAGGCCCAGAGTATGATCCTGAGAGGGGAGGCGCAGGCCCAGAGCATTAGCCTGAGAGGGGAGGCGCAGGCCCAGAGCATGATCCTGAGAGGGGAGGAGCAGGCCCAGAGTATTTGCCTGAGAGGGGAGGCGCAGGCCCAGAGCATGATCCTGAGAGGGGAGGCGCAGGCCCAGAGTATGATCCTGAGAGGGGAGGCGCAGGCCCAGAGCATTAGCCTGAGAGGGGAGGAGCAGGCCCAGAGTATGATCCTGAGAGGGGAGGCGCAGGCCCAGAGCATGATCCTGAGAGGGGAGGCGCAGGCCCAGAGCATGATCCTGAGAGGGGAGGCGCAGGCCCAGAGTATGATCCTGAGAGGGGAGGCGCAGGCCCAGAGCATTAGCCTCAGAGGGGAGGAGCAGGCCCGGCAGAGTAGCGGGCAGCAGGCAGGATCTGCAGCGGAGGGGCCATAGAGAGGGCTACGGCCCACAGCCTCAGAGGGTCTTCAGGCCCCTCAGAAGATGGTGATTAATCTAACTGAGCTAATGAAAGAGCGTTAGGGTTTCGCCAGGAGCAGGCATTGGGCTGGCAGTGCGGGAGGTCTGCCATGAGCCGTAATTGGAGGCGACGTGATGTTAGTATTTAACGAGGTGCAATTAGTCGTCCTGCTTCAGAGCAAGAGGCTGGGAGTTGGATGTAGCATGGAGCTGTTGTTAGCATGGAGCCAGTGCAAGCACTATCTGAGAGGCTGGGAGCTAGCATGGAGCATGCCCCCTGGACAGTACCACCTCCAAACTGACCACAGGCCCCCAGGATGCTGGCTGATTCTGCCCCTGGTCGTCGTGGTTGCTGCAGCTCAGCATACAACTATGTGTTTCCCCAAAGAGCATCTCTTACCTCACAGGTAACACTCTACTGACACACATAACAGCATGGCGTGTGGCCGTTGTTTTTCAGATAAGAGCAGAATTGTGGGTTCAGTCAGTGGGGTTTGCTGTGTCAGTGTGACTGTGCTGTAGGTTCTGGCTGTTGCACAAACACTCAGCGCTGCTAGCTGCCTGTCAGCCTCAACACACAGCACAGTGAAGGAAGTCTAACACAGGTAATCCTGTCTAACCCCGAGAATCACTCTGAGGAGTTACTCAGCCAGTAATGCATAAATGAATCATGGGATAAAACAGCAGCTGAAAGGCAGTGTTTTACTGTAGTATTCGTGTCTGTAGCCCAGATATTGAGCTGCTCACCTCTGCTCAGACTATCATTGTTATGTATGATTTTTCTCAAGCTGATGGTGACTCTGTTCCTACAGGCTCTCCACTGCGTAGCTCCCACCTGTGCAGGTGCACTGATGTGTGTTTCTAGGCAGTGAGAGCAGGTAAGCAAGGCCATATGAGGACATATCACCATGACGATTAGGCCATGGGCCCTATAGCTGCAGCCCTGCATCACACACAC
>JAFBMS010000342.1:0-22500 GCA_019788955.1 Albula glossodonta
CTGGGCCCTGACAAACTTTAATCAATCTTTATTCTCCAGGCTTAAAGCTGAGCACATTCTAATCGTGCTCCTCTGTTAAAATTGTAATGATTTAAATGTGCATTTCCCACACAAAGAATTAGACATTTAGTAACATTGCTACATTGCTCCATCTACTTACAGACCATAAGGGCTCCTGGAAACTCAGACCTGTCTGGGTGCACATGAATCTGCCCGCCTCTCCAGACTGGGCTGTTTAGGATTCCACAGGGCCTCCATTTTGTGAAGATCAGTGAAGCAGGTCTCCTCCATCTCTCACCTCCCCTGGCGCCTCAGTAAGGTGGGTTGGGGGGTGGGGGTAACAGATTTAGCATAATAGGGTGAGCCACTCAACATTTAAAGCATTTTCTGAATAAGAACAGAGTGGGGTTAGCACACAGGGGGAAATGAGGGACAGTGCTGTATCTTGCCTGCTCTTCACACGACCTCTAATAACCCTGAACTGCCCTGCCCACCTGCTCCTAACACAGGCTGCCACTAGAGAGCGCTAAGAGACCTTAATACATTAGTGCAGAATCATAAATCCAAGCACAGATGGGTTAACACAGGAAGATGAATGTAAGCTGTTTAAACAGTCACACACACACAGCTCAAAGTGGACTGTTTGCGCACGCTGGCTCCAGTTAAGCCCCAGTGACGGCCAGCTGTGCTAACTCTGTGTTCCTGCACAGAGACGGGCAGGCCGACGATGTGCGCTACAGCCAGGCAAACATTCAGATTAAAGTCATAATAATGATTAATATGAAGACACCTTGTCCCTGGCTGCGATACACGCTGGCTGGGCTCCAGGCAGCTCTGTCTGCTCATACCCCCCCCCCCATGGGGGAAATGTTTTGGTGAGGTTCCTGAAGTCCCAAATGTGTGGGAATGTTCTGATGAGCTTCTGACGCCCATGGGGGGGGGGGGGGGGACAGAAGTTTGTTGCTGTTTTGATGTGGCCATATTCTGTCCCTGTGCGGGGGTTGGGTTTCAGTCCTGGGTGGGGGGGGGGTCAGTCTGTGCAGGGCAGTGGTGCTGCTTGCTTTTGGTGGGTGTCGGTTGCCATTTGAAACGTGATGGGATGGAGAGAACCGCGACAGACAAAAACAGTGGGAGTCCCTGAGTGTTCCTGCCTGGCCCAGAACCAAACAGAAGCCTGCCGTCTGAGAGAACATGGGTTACACATGCATGGCACTACACGACAGAGGGCATTATGGGAAAGGTTTTTCAGGGAAGGGAGAATGCTGAAGGTCATGATCCAGCTCATCTGGATACTATGAATATTAGTAAAATCAAGGATATATTCCACAATCCCGAGTTTCCCCTGCAGGAAACTCTTTTAAAATACATTTCACAGAATGAGATTTTAATAGTGGGATCAATATAGTCACAGAGTGCATTGAATGAATGGCATGTGGAGGTCATTTTTACAGTCTGTGCTGATGTGGTATAGAGGAGGAACTCCACTTGCTGCAGGGCAGCATTCACGCAGGGTAATGTTAGCACAGGGCAGCATTCACGCAGGGTAATGTTAGCACAGGGCAGCATTCACGCAGGGTAATGTTAGCACAGGGCAGCATTCACGCAGGGTAATGTTAGCACAGGGCAGCATTTGCGCAGGGTAATGTTAGCACAGGGCAGCATTCACGCAGGGTAATGTTAGCACAGGGCAGCATTCACGCAGGGTAATGTTAGCACAGGGCAGCATTTGCGCAGGGTAATGTTAGCACAGGGCAGCATTCACGCAGGGTAATGTTAGCACAGGGCAGCATTCACGCAGGGTAATGTTAGCACAGGGCAGCATTCACGCAGGGTAATGTTAGTACAGGGCAGCATTCACGCAGGGTAATGTTAGCACAGGGCAGCATTCACGCAGGGTAATGTTAGCACAGGGCAGCATTTGCGCAGGGTAATGTTAGCACAGGGCAGCATTCACGCAGGGTAATGTTAGCACAGGGCAGCATTCACGCAGGGTAATGTTAGCACAGGGCAGCATTCACGCAGGGTAATGTTAGCACAGGGCAGCATTTGCGCAGGGTAATGTTAGCACAGGGTTGCATTTGCGCAGGGTAATGTTAGCACAGGGCAGAGTTTCTGCAGGGTAATGTTGGCACAGGGCAGCATTTGCGCAGGGTAATGTTAGCACAGGGCAGAGTTTCTGCAGGGTAATGTTGGCACAGGGCAGCATTTGCGCAGGGTAATGTTAGCACAGGGCAGAGTTTCTGCAGGGTAATGTTGGCACAGGGCAGCATTTGCGCAGGGTAATGTTAGTACAGGGTAGAGTTTCTGCAGGGTAATGTTGGCACAGGGCAGCATTTGCGCAGGGTAATGTTAGCACAGGGCAGAGTTTCTGCAGGGTAATGTTGGCACAGGGCAGCATTTGCGCAGGGTAATGTTAGTACAGGGTAGCATTTGCGCAGGGTAATGTTAGCACAGGGCAGCGTTCGCACAGGGTAATGTTTGCACAGGGCAGTGTTAGCGCAGGTCAGTGCTACCTACAGCTGCATGCAGGTGAATACAGAATGACAGCCAGATTCCAGAGGAACACCGTGGGAAATGAGCTGAGTGATTCCCCAAACAGGACTTCACTGCTCCTGCTGCAGGGAGCCACAGCTGAACAGACAAGAACAGGAAACACACACCTGCACCTGAAGGTTTACCTCTCACACTGGAAACACACACCTGCACCTGAAGGTTTACCTCTCACACAGGAAACACACACCTGCACCTGAAGGTTTACCTCTCACACTGGAAACACACACCTGCACCTGAAGGTTTACCTCTCACACTCCCTGCCTGGCAGTGGACTGTAGTCAGGCTCATTAGCTATGATGCTGCCATGCCAGATGGCTACCTGAACACAGGAGCCAAATTTCAGACAGCCCAAAACCATCAGCCAGTCTTTTACAGAGCGGGATTCTGAATTTCAGTGTTTTGGGTTAAAGATGGGTGCATAACTCTAAGGAAGTCTTTCATCAGAGAAACTGTATTATGGACTGATGGCATTCCTATATCTCTAACTATAGCTACAGTGCAATTAATTCATACATTCAGCTGATGAGTACATACGTGACTACATTCCATTTGAATTAATAAATGTTTGTATCATACTGTACTTGACTCTGTGGGGAAATTATGGGTGTGCTTGTAGATAATTCAGTTTCTGTGTCTCCTCCTTAGACCTCCACTTCCCTGTACTGACCTTATGTATGTTATATTTTTGTGGTTTTCTGAGAGGTGGTTTCTAGTGGGCTCAGGTGAGGTGTGTGTGGTGATGTTAGGGGCGGAGCTGTCTGTGTTGGTGGGGTTAAACAGTGGCTGGCTGGGAAGGGAGAGGCTGAAGTTGACAGGATTTACAGTGGGGTCGCGGCGCATGGCACTGCTTTAATCACGTCTTAATGGCTTTATTACAGCTCTGAGCAGCAGCCCATGGAAACACCTTGTCTGTGTCTGCTGCAGTCTGGTGCTGGAGCACAGCACAGCAGTCTGGTGCTGGAGCACAGCACAGCACTCTGGTGCTGGCGCACAGCAGTCTGGTGTTGGAGCACAGCACAGCAGTCTGGTGCTGGAGCACAGCACAGCACTCTGGTGCTGGCGCACAGCAGTCTGGTGTTGGAGCACAGCACAGCAGTCTGATGTTGGAGCACAGCACAGCACTCTGGTGTTGGAGCACAGCACTGCAGTCTGGTGTTGGAGCACAGTACAGCAGTCTGGTGTTGGAGCACAGCACAGCAGTCTGGTGCTGGAGCACAGCACAGCACTCTGGTGTTGGAGCACAGCACAGCAGTCTGGTGTTGGAGCACAGCACAGCAGTCTGGTGCTGGAGCACAGCACTGCAGTCTGGTGCTGGAGCACAGCACAGCAGTCTGGTGTTGGAGCACAGCACTGCACTCTGGTGTTGGAGCACAGCACAGCAGTCTGGTGCTGGAGCACAGCACTGCAGTCTGGTGTTGGAGCACAGCACAGCAGTCTGGTGCTGGAGCACAGCACTGCAGTCTGGTGCTGGCGCACAGCACTGCAGTCTGGTGTTGGAGCACAGCACAGCAGTCTGGTGTTGGAGCATAGCACTGCAGTCTGGTGCTGGCGCACAGCACAGCAGTCTGGTGTTGGAGCACAGCACAGCAGTCTGGTGCTGGAGCACAGCACAGCAGTCTGGTGTTGGAGCACAGCACAGCACTCTGGTGTTGGAGCACAGCACAGCAGTCTGGTGTTGGAGCACAGCACTGCAGTCTGGTGCTGGAGCACATTCGTACAGTCTGGTGTTGGAGCACAGCACAGCAGTCTGGTGTTGGAGCACAGCACTGCAGTCTGGTGCTGGAGCACAGCACAGCAGTCTGGTGTTGGAGCACAGCACAGCAGTCTGGTGCTGGAGCACAGCACAGCAGTCTGGTGTTGGAGCACAGCACAGCACTCTGGTGCTGGAGCACAGCACAGCAGTCTGGTGCTGGAGCACAGCACAGCACTCTGGTGCTGGCGCACAGCAGTCTGGTGTTGGAGCACAGCACAGCAGTCTGGTGTTGGAGCACAGCACAGCAGTCTGGTGCTGGAGCACAGCACAGCACTCTGGTGTTGGAGCACAGCACAGTAGTCTGGTGTTGGAGCACAGCACAGCAGTCTGGTGTTGGAGCACAGTACAGCAGTCTGGTGTTGGAGCACAGCACTGCAGTCTGGTGCTGGAGCACAGCACAGCAGTCTGGTGTTGGAGCACAGCACAGCAGTCTGGTGCTGGAGCACAGCACAGCAGTCTGGTGTTGGAGCACAGCACAGCACTCTGGTGTTGGAGCACAGCACAGCAGTCTGGTGTTGGAGCACAGCACAGCAGTCTGGTGCTGGAGCACAGCACAGCAGTCTGGTGTTGGAGCACAGCACAGCACTCTGGTGTTGGAGCACAGCACAGCACTCTGGTGCTGGCGCACAGCAGTCTGGTGTTGGAGCACAGCACAGCAGTCTGGTGTTGGAGCACAGCACTGCAGTCTGGTGCTGGAGCACAGCACAGCACTCTGGTGTTGGAGCACAGCACAGTAGTCTGGTGTTGGAGCACAGCACAGCAGTCTGGTGTTGGAGCACAGCACAGCAGTCTGGTGTTGGAGCACAGCACAGCAGTCTGGTGCTGGAGCACAGCACAGCAGTCTGGTGTTGGAGCACAGCACAGCAGTCTGGTGCTGGAGCACAGCACAGCAGTCTGGTGTTGGAGCACAGCACAGCACTCTGGTGTTGGAGCACAGCACAGCAGTCTGGTGTTGGAGCACAGCACTGCAGTCTGGTGCTGGAGCACATTCGTACAGTCTGGTGTTGGAGCACAGCACAGCAGTCTGGTGTTGGAGCACAGCACTGCAGTCTGGTGCTGGAGCACAGCACAGCAGTCTGGTGTTGGAGCACAGCACAGCAGTCTGGTGCTGGAGCACAGCACAGCAGTCTGGTGTTGGAGCACAGCACAGCACTCTGGTGCTGGAGCACAGCACAGCAGTCTGGTGCTGGAGCACAGCACAGCAGTCTGGTGTTGGAGCACAGCACAGCACTCTGGTGTTGGAGCACAGCACAGCACTCTGGTGCTGGCGCACAGCAGTCTGGTGTTGGAGCACAGCACAGCAGTCTGGTGTTGGAGCACAGCACTGCAGTCTGGTGCTGGAGCACAGCACAGCACTCTGGTGTTGGAGCACAGCACAGTAGTCTGGTGTTGGAGCACAGCACAGCAGTCTGGTGTTGGAGCACAGTACAGCAGTCTGGTGTTGGAGCACAGTACAGCAGTCTGGTGTTGGAGCACAGCACAGTAGTCTGGTGCTGGAGCACAGTACAGCAGTCTGGTGTTGGAGCACAGTACAGCAGTCTGGTGTTGGAGCACAGTACAGCAGTCTGGTGTTGGAGCACAGCACAGTGCCGCTTTCAGCGCATTCATCATTTCCCCCCTGAGCTTAACCCTTCTGTAAAAGCATGCTGTAGCATGCTTGGCAGCTGCTGGTGCTAATGGACCTTTTTATTCATTTGATTAATGGAATATGGAATTAAGGATGTTTCAATCTTGTTAAAATTACATTTTTAGGATTTTACAATATATGCACCCCTCCCCCCAATGTCAGGGGGAGTGTTTTCTCTGCACAGCTGAGTGGACGGCCCCCACTGTGGGGCCATCTGCCTCCATTCTGTATTTCGGCGCATCTTCTCTTACTGCACGTCAAATCATCACAAACTGGCACACTGTAGAGACACACAGCCCGTGGCTCCAGCGGTTACTCAGGCAGTGTGTTTCCCAGAGCAGCGCTCGGAGCATTTTTATTTCTGTGTCTCTGCACTGGGAGAAACCGTCTCAACGCCTCCATCCCATCTGCACTCCACCACCTTCTCTGGAAGATGGAGGAGCGTTTCCTGTCATGGTGAAGGCTGAGGGACCCAGCGAAGCTTCAAACAGAAACAATACATTTACATTTTAATACTAAGCCCCGATTATGCAGCACAGACTGTCGTGATTCCCTCTTTCCGGTTGCAGTACTAATTTTCCCACAATGCCAAAGCCTGCCTGCCTGCACCCCACATGCACGCATGCCCGGGGGGGCTTTGTCACTGCGCTGCATTAGTCACACGCGGATGTGACGCCTCACTGTCAGCAGGATCTTGCCATATCATTTCTCCTCTCCAGCAGCACTGAGTTCTGCGTCTTTGATCTCCAGACCAGCGAGCTCTTTCCAGCCGTAAGAGGTGGTCATCTGAGCTACGTCAGCTTTGATGTGACCTTTTTGATCTTCCAATAGAAGTGCTTGAGGTATTTTCTCACAGGAAATTCATTATTTAAAAATAAACAAGGATACTTCCCCTCTATAAACTGTAAATAGGTCAGAGTCTAAATAATCAATAAAACCCTGTAATGAGAGAGACCTTCTCCCATTGCCCCGTGGAATGGCAGAAATCTTATATCGTAAGTGCTGAGAGGTTTTCTATCTCCATTCACAGTGTCTGGGTCCTGCCTGCATATCAATCTCTATGCGATCTCTATCTATATCAATATCAATCTCTATCTATAACTATGCGAGATCTGCCCTCCCAGCATCCTCTCTGTCCACCCGTAACAGCAATGCTCACTGCTCTGCAGGCTTCAGGGCGGGGCCTGTATCTGAGTCCATGTCCAGCTCTGTGTCTGATCTAAAAGCTGGGGTCAGCAGCTTAATAAAGGAGACAGCTGCACCTGAAACACGGCCATTCCCCCAGCCAGCATCACTCAAAACGCTGCAGAAAGCATTCACGCATCAGTTTGGGTTTTTGTAAGATTTTGCTCCATTGTCTGCTAGGGCTCTGAAACTGGGTTGTAAGTTGTGTCAGATAACTAGACACCATGGAAGTAATGCTGGTATACATTAGAGAGCATAAAGATCAGCATACTTACACATGTATACATACACAAGTACACACAGTCAAAATAATATGAATATTATTAGTAAGAATAATCAGAGGAACTACAACGTGACAATGATATAGTGACAATAACTACAACATGATGAAACATATAAAATATGAATATGATGCTGAGGGTCAGGGGTGGGTTGTACAGTGAGAGGAGGAGCAGTCTAAGCTCTTGTGGAGTTGCCTCAGGAGCAGCAGTGAGTCATGGAGGCGAAGGAGAGGAAACACTGAGAGCCATCAGAGATGAGGTCTCCCTCACACTGCAGAGGAAGTGAGGGGATATGCTGTCATCTGCACTGGCTGCGTGATACAGGCTCTCTGCTCAACAGTGGCACACAGTACCCCTGTTAAACACTGTCACCCATAACTGCCAGAGCAAGGTATTATAATAGAAGCGTTAACTAAAACAAACAGACAACGCACTGTGAATGATGATGTCAGAGAAGAGGATGAAACTGACAGATGTGCTGTGGATGATGATGATGATCTCACAATAAAACAGGGTAAAACAAACAGACAGTGCAGTGTGGATGGTGATGTCACAATGGAGTGATGTAACACAGACAGATACATTATGGTCATGCAGATGCATGTCCTTCACAGAATGAGAATGAGGGGAGGGGAGCGGCAAGACAATACAAAATACCAGGTGAGAGAGCAAATGAAGGGAGAGGTAGAGACAGATGGATGACAGACAAAAGGGAGAAACGGGTGATAATATCAGGAGAGGTGGAAGAGAGGAAACAGGACAGGTGGAAAGAATGAGTGAGAGGATGAACAGGGAGAGGGAGAGAGAGAACAGGACTGCTTGGCAGTGACAGAGAGAGACGGTGTCTGGAGACACAGGAAACGTGCAAGGAGCTGTCCCCGGGGGGTCACTGACGTCAACCTTGGGCGAGGGGGGGTGTAGGCAGGGGGCAGAGATAAATACAGAATTACCACAGGGAGCTCGTCACATGACACTAACTAAAACACAGCACACCTGCCTGATCCTCCAGGGGGAAAGAAGAGGATGCTCGAAACGCAAAACGGCAGGGATGGAGAGAGAGAAAAAGGTGAAGAGGTGCAAAGGTTAGCACTGTCTGGGTACAGAGTCACCTGTTAATCAGGTAGCCTGGGGGAACACGCTGCCATGGAGCTGAGAGCAGCGTGATCCTTCCGTGTGATTCAGCATGGCCTCCGTTAGCGCTTTACTATCAGAATAAGGGGGTACATCCCAGTTACGTGCAGCAATATAACCCCAGAGTTACATACAGGAACATCAGTGTCAAACATTTGTCTCATGTGTAAGACAGGATCTGAGATATTGTGTTAGTGTGAACTCTGTGCTCTGTACCCTGTGTGACTGTTCTCCATGCTCTGTGTGACTGCACTGTGAACTCTGGGCTCTGTGAGACTGTGCTGTGTACTCCGTGCTCTGTGTGACTGCGCTGTGTACTCCATACTCTGTGTGACTGCGCTGTGTACTCTGTGCTCTGTGAGACTGTGCTGTGTACTCTGGGCTCTATGTGACTGTGCTGTGTACTCCCTGCTCTGTGTGACTGCACTGTATATTCTGTGCTCTGTGTAACTGTACTGTGTACTCTGTACTCTGTGTGACTGCGCTGTGTACTCCATACTCTTTGTGACTGCGCTGTGTACTCTGTGCTCTGTGAGACTGTACTGTGTACTCTGCACCCTGTGTGACTGTACCCCATACTCTGTGAGACTGTACTGTGTACTCTGGGCTCTGTGTGACTGTGCTGTGTACTCTGTGTTCCGTGAGACTGTGCTGTGTACTCTGTGCTCTGTGAGACTGTGCTGTGTACTCTGGGCTCTATGTGACTGTGCTGTGTACTCTGTGTCCTGTGAGACTGTGCTGTGTGCTCTGTGCTATGTGAGACTGTGCTGTGTACTCTGGGCTGTATGTGACTGTGCTGTGTACTCTGTGAGACTGTGCTGTGTACTCTGTGCTTTGTGAGACTGTGCTGTGTACTCTGTGCTCTGTGGAAGAGGCTGGCTGAGGTGGAGGCCTTCACCCCCTCTTGGAGCTCATTCATGGGGCTGGAGCAGAGGGGGTGTGGGGCGGATGAGTGAACAGCACGATCATATGATCTGAAGTGAGGGGGTTGCCATGGCAACTGATCCCAGCAGTCTCAGGCCTTACAAGACAAGTCACATGAGTGACTGGAGGCAGGAGAGTGTGTGCATGTGTGTGGGCATTTGTGTGTGAGTGTGTAGGTGTGTGTGAGTGTATGTTTATGTTTTTGTAGTTGTGCGTGTGTGTGACTAAGTGTGTGTATGTATGTGTAGGTGTGTGTGTGTGAGAGAGAGAGTGTTAGGGGGTTGAGACGTCCCGCTGAAGGCCAAGGACACTCCACAGTGAGAATAATGATGAGAACAGAAGGGAGTCATACACACGGGGAGAGGGAGAGGATGCTGAGGAAGGACGTTCCCCTCCTGTCTGCTCACGAGGCAGAGAGAGTGTGCATGAGGCAGAGACAGAGTGCACAGGGCAGAGAGAGTGTGCATGAGGCAGAGACAGACTGCACAGGGCAGAGAGAGTGTGCATGAGGCAGAGACAGACTGCACAGGGCAGAGAGAGTGTGCATGAGGCAGAGACAGAGTGCACAGGGCAGAGAGAGTGTGCATGAGGCAGAGACAGAGTGCACAGGACAGAGAGAGTGTGCATGAGGCAGAGACAGAGTGCACAGGGCAGAGAGAGTGTGCATGAGGCAGAGACAGAGTGCACAGGGCAGAGAGAGTGTGCATGAGGCAGAGACAGACTGCACAGGGCAGAGAGAGTGTGCATGAGGCAGAGACAGAGTGCACAGGGCAGAGAGAGTGTGCATGAGGCAGAGACAGAGTGCACAGGGCAGAGAGAGTGTGCATGAGGCAGAGACAGAGTGCACAGGGCAGAGAGAGTGTGCATGAGGCAGAGACAGAGTGCACAGGGCAGAGAGAGTGTGCATGAGGCAGAGACAGAGTGCACAGGGCAGAGAGAGTGTGCATGAGGCAGAGACAGAGTGCACAGGGCAGAGAGAGTGTGCATGAGGCAGAGACAGAGTGCACAGGGCAGAGAGAGTGTGCATGAGGCAGAGACAGAGTGCACAGGGCAGAGAGAGTGTGCATGAGGCAGAGACAGAGTGCACAGGGCAGAGAGAGTGTGCATGAGGCAGAGACAGAGTGCACAGGGCAGAGAGAGTGTGCATGAGGCAGAGACAGAGTGCACAGGGCAGAGAGAGTGTGCATGAGGCAGACACAGAGTGCACAGGGCAGAGAGAGTGTGCACAAGGCAGAGACAGAGTGCACAGGGCAGAGAGAGTGTGCACAAGGCAGAGACAGAGTGCACAGGGCAGAGAGAGTGTGCACGAGGCAGAGACAGAGTGCACAGGGCAGAGAGAGTGTGCATGAGGCAGAGACAGAGTGCACAGGGCAGAGAGAGTGTGCACAAGGCAGAGACAGAGTGCACAGGGCAGAGAGAGTGTGCACGAGGCAGAGACAGAGTGCACAGGGCAGAGAGAGTGTACATGAGGCAGAGACAGAGTGCACAGGGCAGAGAGAGTGTGCATGAGGCAGACACAGAGTGCACAGGGCAGAGAGAGTGTGCATGAGGCAGAGACAGAGTGCACAGGGCAGAGAGAGTGTGCACAAGGCAGAGACAGAGTGCACAGGGCAGAGAGAGTGTGCACGAGGCAGAGACAGAGTGCACAGGGCAGAGAGAGTGTACATGAGGCAGAGACAGAGTGCACAGGGCAGAGAGAGTGTGCACGAGGCAGAGAGAGTATGCACTATAAGGGCATTCCTCACATAGCTTACTCTTGGTAAATTGCTGTGTGTTTGTGCATAATCTCCCACACACTTTCCTCTGATTGCTCCCACAAGCAATAACCTCACAATAAAGGCAGTCACTATGCCTTCAGCTCTCTGAGCTGCTGTTACATTGCCACTAAATAACCCAGCATGGCTTTACTAAGGTAGGGCAGGAGGAAGTGAGATTTTACTGGCATACCTCAGTGCTTTGAGTTCCAGAAGGATTTGCCCAAATGACTCTTGCTACATTGCAGCGCCAGTGTGAGTATGTGAGTGTTACTGCCAGTGCAACACTAGTACTTAACGCTGATCATTATTATACGCATTAGAATAACACTGAAATGATGTTTGTCTGTATTCCCTTCAACAGACGAGTTATAAGGCATATGAAGCATTATAAAGCATTATAAAGCATGGCCCTGTCAGATACGGCACGGCCTTATCAGAGCAGCTGATGGGTTCCCAGCACAGGGCCACGTTCTTTATAATCATGCAATCCCAGCAGCTATGCTGCAGTAATCGGTTCTCAACCATATCAGGCTGTAAATATGTTATTTGAAAGGCCCTTGGCAGGCCTGATTGTGTCCAGTGAGGGACAGAACAAATTGCAGGTGCCAGAGGAGTCGCTGGCTGCGGTGGGGTAATGGAAGGGAGTGATTTATGAGCTCCTGCACGCCGGCTCCACGCGCGTCACTTTCTTCGCATGTCTCAATTACAAAGCTGCAGCTGCACATACAGTCAGCCTTAACAATCAGCATGTATCACAACCACTGAAACAACTGCGCAGCCAGCCTTAACAATTCGCACACAACACAACTGTGCAGACAGCCTTAACAATCCGCACACAACTCAACTGCGCAGACAGCCTTAACTATCTGCACACAACAACTGTGCAGACAGCCTTAAAAATCCGCACACAACACAACTGTGCAGACAGCCTTAACAATCCGCACACAACACAACTGCGCAGACAGCCTTAACAATCCGCACACAACACAACTGCGCAGACAGAGAGCTTTAGCAGTGAACAGAATCATCCAGGCCCAAAGGGCTGTTCCCCTCCCTGCACTCAAAGCCTGTGGTCAGAAGCACAGGTGTTCCACATGCACAGTGTGTGGTAGGACACCTGTGGTGCCCTTCATGCACATTTTATATTTATTTTAGGTACTGATGTACATTTCTTCAAAATAATTCAATACAAGTGAGGATAAAAATAATCTGTTTCTCTGTGCAGTAAAAGTGTGGGAGAGCTCAGTTTCTCTGTGCAGTAAAAGTGTGGGAGAGCTCAGTTTCTCTGAGCAGTAAAAGTGTGGGAGAGCTCAGCTTCTCTGCGCAGTAAAAGTGTGGGAGAGCTCAGCTTCTCTGCCCAGTAAAAGTGTGGGAGAGCTCAGTTTCTCTG
This sequence comes from Albula glossodonta, assembly GCA_019788955.1. Lineage (NCBI taxonomy): Eukaryota > Metazoa > Chordata > Actinopteri > Albuliformes > Albulidae > Albula > Albula glossodonta. The sequence continues at coordinate 12,602 of JAFBMS010000342.1, forward strand.
CGCAGTAAAAGTGTGGGAGAGCTCAGCTTCTCTGCGCAGTAAAAGTGTGGGAGAGCTCAGCTTCTCTGCGCAGTAAAAGTGTGGGAGAGCTCAGCTTCTCTGCGCAGTAAAAGTGTGGGAGAGCTCAGTTTCCCTGTGCAGTAAAAGTGTGGGAGAGCTCAGTTTCCCTGTGCAGTAAAAGTGTGGGAGAGCTCAGCTTCTCTGCGCAGTAAAAGTGTGGGAGAGCTCAGTTTCTCTGCGCAGTAAAAGTGTGGGAGAGCTCAGCTTCTCTGCGCAGTAAAAGTGTGGGAGAGCTCAGCTTCTCTGCGCAGTAAAAGTGTGGGACAGTTCATGGTGCCAGCAGCTGAAAGAAGGGTCACATCATTGGAGTTTCTTTTTCACATCTTCTCCTTCCTCTGTCGGTTCCTCCTCTACCCCCCTCTTTTTTCAGACCCTCCTCCATCAGCTGGTCCTGTGTAATCCCACCCTGAGGGACAGCTATCGGGCTCCTCTGGCTATGGTGACACACTGCGGGGACACAATCCTGAAAACATGCCAGTTTTGTGAATCACACTGTGAAGATCGCAGGGGCACATGCAAGGCCTGCTTATACACTCTCACATTCTACACACATTCTCATTAACATGGCTCCACATATTTCCCAGGGAAATTGGGGTTATGTCACAGGTATAAACAGGAAGTAAACAGCAGTAAATCCCAGAGTCCCTTGCTCTCACCTCTGCCTCATGTCTGCATTATGCACTTAAACTTGATTACAGATTTCTTTACATATTTTACTGAGTCTTTCTTCAGTTCACTCATGGTTAACATACAGTGGATGTTCAATACGGTCCCCAGAGGCCAAGAGGTATTCATTTATTAAAACAGCAATCAGCCTTGAAAACAAAATAGTAGTTCGACGTCAGACAGGAACTTAAGTGACGCACACGGTTTGATAACTAATAATTGCTATTATTTATCTTAGCCTTTCCGGATTGACTTTCCTCTGCGTGTGCTGCTAATCTAGAATGGAACAGGGCAAAGGGTAAGAGAAGAACAATATCCCATTAAATTACCAATTCCAAATGGCGTTATAAACGATGTTGTGATGGAAATAGGAAATGTATTTTTGTGTATTATAAATTAAAATATTTAGATCTCCATTGGTGTTAAAGCTTTCATGGGAGACCTGTTATATTCCAGCTTCCCTCAACTATTAAAATAATGAATGAGCAAAATTCTCCCTTTCTACAAAGTTAGATGTTAGGAGCAAGGTGAATTACTGTGTTGAATTAATGCCAGCTTCTCACTCGGGCCACGACACATACGGCCACAGATGTGCGGTGCATGAGGGTGTGAGTAACTGGAATCAGACTTTGACACCCGCTAACACTGACACGTCTGGTATGCATGCGCAGGCTGCATTTCACCAGTAAATCATCGCAGGTCAGAATGTTGAGATCACAAAGTGGAAGGTTGCTGTGTAAAATGGCATATTTTTAAGTAGTATCTCCCTTCAGTTAGCTCACATTGCAAAATGGATGTAAATATTGCAGAGTCCTTTGGTAACACAATGTACAACGAACCAAATGCTCCCTCATCACAATCATGATTTCCCAGCAGCTTATGTTACAGCCTACGTCTTTAACTATAGCCCATTTTGTTTACGTTCATGTGCTGCAGACGCCGTTGAACAGGTAATGTCCATTGACGTCTGCAAAGCGCAGTGACTCAAACTTGCGTCAGGGACCGTGCATACTCCAGCGTGACCATTCCCTCTTCACCTTAAACTCTGAGAAAGGGGGTCGTGCAAGTGAACCAATTAATCATATTTATTAAACATAACATAATGATTTAGCAACGTCAATTTATCTGTACAAAATACATCCAAACTGAAGGGGAGAATATTTTAACGCTTTGACACAACCCCAAACCATGTACTGATGTTAACGTACAGTTGTGGATAACTTGCTATTATTAGCAGTTAACTTGACAGCACGATCCGTTGAGCTATTGCGTCAGACCTTACGCTCAACACTCTGCATGTCAATTTCAGTGCAGGCGGTAGCCTTGTGATTTTCGCATCTTTCCACGCACAGAACTGGCTTGCTGGGGACGGGTTTCTCAGACAATACTCGCTGTTGTAGGGTTACGGCTACAATATCCCACGCTATTCCTATATAAAGCAGTTGGAGGTTATCCCGTCTGAACATCACATAAGGTAAGATAGACATAGAGATACGCCAGCTTTTGGCACGTTTTTGTGTCTTAATTGCTCCCTGGTTTCCGTCACTGTATTTAATAAAATCACTGTGTATTTTTGTTCATACAACTATAGAACAATTAATTACTATTCCGCATCTGGTGCTGCTAAGTGACACTGATTAATTACTCACTTGGTCAAAAGAGGACTTTTGTTCTCACCGAATTATATTAATGTAATAGCGCTGTCGTGAGCGGAACGTGTTTTCTCTTGAGGGGGTATAATGTGATCGGATTATTCTCTCAAAAAGTGACTCAGACCGAGGGCTAGCCAGTGCCCTGTGATCTGATTGTCGGCACTCTATGTCGTCTGCAGTGTAATGGCATCAAGACAAATTTCAGTGAAAATATTACCCTGCTCTTTCAAGAAGAAATCGAACAATTACTGCTCAGCGATAATCGCTGTTAATACAATACATTGCTTCAGTTATTGTGCTCGTAGTAATGGGAAGGAGGGTAGTTTGACCTTGAAAACGATTTTAATGCAACGTTTTGCACTATAACTTATAATTATAGTAACGGTTATCATGACCCGTTAGAAATACTGTCAGTAATGTATAGAGCCGTATACATCATGCTACAGACAGCATCAAAACCTTTTATGTGGAGGGGGAAGGAAGATCTAGGTGTAATGATCGAGGTGGTAGCCAGGTTTAGGATGCTGATCGCGTGAAGCTCCTACCTGTGACCACGGTGATGCTAAATAATTACGCCACTATTGAAGCCCGTGTCTGAATGACTTTCCTGTCTGGAACGATGACGCACAATATTTCTCAGTAGTAAACGTGCAGCTTTACTTGCACTCGCTATCTTATGGCTACAATCGGAAGATAATATAGTTACTGGCAAAGAAGCTAAGATGGCATATTAGGTGGATACAATATAAAGGCCGTCTACAGCGTACTGACACGATGTTCAAGTTGCACCGGCTTTGTTTTGCTTTATTGTAAATCCATTTAGCCATAAACTCTGAAGGCGAAATCTTAGGCCTGCGGTGGCGATAATGAAATGCTCGAATTTCCGAAACCAAATCCGTTTGAACAGATCCGCAAACTACAACTCAAACTCAGTGCTTTGGCACCCTGGTACGGAAGTCACATTTAGCTTTTAAATAATATTGCACGTGATTTTTCAATGTTTTTTTTTTGTTTGTTTTATCTTTAGATCTCTAACCTGTTGATTTCTTTGTCTGATTAAATGTATTTTTCCCTTTTTGGTAAATTTCAAGCACTGTTATGCCTACGAAAAACAAACAGATGATTTGCCAGCTAAACAAAACTCTAACCCTATTACCCTCTGTGTTCCTGAGGTCACTCGTTGAGTGTGTGGTTGAGCACTTTAACATTCAGCAATGTAGCCAAACTGCTGTGTTTGTAGTTTCCACTAGTAGACGGGGCTATAAATAAACATCGCCTGTCTCTATCCCATTCAGTTTGAAATTATTTGAGCAAGAAGTAACATGATAAAGATGTTATTCCATGTTATCAATGGGTGTCCCACGCATCTTTTTATTTTTGGCGTCTGTCATTCTGAGGCCACATGAGAATGCGCGTAGGATAGCGTGTGGGCTTGCTATTTAGTTACAGTAAGCTATTACTTATTTTCCAAATTGTTTTCTTTCTACTGGAGTTTAAGTCTGTTTCGGGTTTTGACAGAAAAGCTGGAATTGGTCGAAATTGCACAGTGTTACAGTGTTGCAATCGTGGAAGGCCGCCTGTTCTTCTGGTCCTCTTCAGATCCTATGATTGCGTGCGCCGATAAAGGTGACTGGGAAGTGAAAATTTCGGAAGGCGCAGTTGCCTAGCAACCTAACAAGATAAAACTGGAGCATATCCTTTATAAACGACACTTGGAATCGGACCCGTTAATTCTCCTACAGGATATTCTGCCCAGGGGAGTAAAAATAGAATCAGCAGAGATCTGAGCTTTGTCCTCCTTTATGAAACACTCTTCCCATTGTGTTGTCTTATTTGTTGACAATGACTGTGAAAAAAAAAAAAAACTCATGCACAATCTGACCTGCCTCGCAGAGTTATAAAAGCAGCTGTCCTGGACAACAGACCTGTGCTGGAGTGATTCTCCTCAAGCTGCCTCTTTTAAACTACAATTCCCTGATATAAGAGGCCCCCAAGCTCAGGGGGCAAAGGTCAGCTGGGATGCCAAGCTGCTGCTTTTAGATTTTTGCAGATATGTTGCATTATGTGTATTGGTGTGCTACAGTAAATATTTGGCAACACAAGATGGTTTTATACTTAAAACTGCACTGTCAAATGTAGAATGCACACTTATCTACAGGTATTTCCCATGACTGTCAAATCCACACTTAAACTCAACTACCAGGCTAGCATACACTGAAGCAGTAACTCAGGTGTGATCAGGCTAGCATACACTGAAGCAGTAACTCAGGTGTGATCAGGCTAGCATACGCTGTTTACCTGATACAGGCAGCCCCTCATCCAGTGGAGGGACTCTTAAACAGTGAGACAGAGAGAGTCCAGCTGACTGACACTCCCTCTCTATGTGCACCCTATGGGGGGCTGAGTCTCAGTCTGACTGCGTCACTGCGCCGAGTCTCAGTCTGACTGCGTCACTGCGCTGAGTCTCAGTCTGACTGTGTTACTGCGCTGAGATTCTCAGTCTGACTGCGTCACTGCGCTGAGTCACAGTCTGACTGTATTACTGCGCTGAGATTCTCAGTCTGACCGCGTTACTGCGCTGAGTCTCAGTCTGACTGTGTTACTGCGCTGAGTCTCAGTCTGACCGCATTACTGCGCTGAGTCTCAGTCTGACTGTGTTACTGCGCTGAGATTCTCAGTCTGACTGCGTTACTGCACTGAGTCACAGTCTGACTGCATTACTGCACTGAGAGTCTCAGTCTGACTGCGTTACTGTGCTGAGAGTCACAGTCTGACTGTGTTACTGTGCTGAGAGTCTCAGTCTGACTGCGTTACTGCGCTGAGAGTCTCAGTCAGACCACTGTGCTTAGACTAACAAATTCAAAGTGCTTTAGTGGCATGACAAAATTTACATTTGTGTTGCCAAAGCAATATTGAACAACAATATTGACTCAAAATCCAGCCAATGGAATAGTTTAGAACTGACGTTAATTTCTGTATGAGAGTTGAAATGGTATGCCGAGTTATGAGCTGTTATTGTCATGAAGTTTAGAGTCACAGCAGGGTCTGGGCTCTCAGGCCTGGCTGGGATACAGTGCAGAGCCACATGGGCACACAGGTAGAGACATCAGCCCTGCCGGGGTGGATTAAACCTGACGGTACGGTCACAGCGGCCCAACATTCTGTGGCCTTGCTGATCTGGCAGCCTCCACACGACACAGTGAAACACTTATCTGACCACTCGACCATGGTCTCATCTGATTGGTTGTGAAAAGGATTCGGCTGGGCGCTGTGGATGAGAGGGTGAGCTCCTTACTGGACGAGCAGAGCTGTCTGCCTTCATCAAGGCTTCCCTCAGTAAAGGAGGGCTAATGCTAATGATGGCCACCGCAGGAGTGACCCACAGCATACTTGGTCACATGAAATAAAAGTTGGCAGTCTCTTTGGTAGTGTTTTCCATTATGTTTTGTTAACTTTTCAGTGGTTCAACAAGGAAAAAAACCCCAGGGGACTGAACCAACAGTATTAGCTCTGTTTTATGCACAGTTTCTGTCTCGGGTTCGGGCACTGGCATTTCTTGTAGCTACAATGGGGCCTGTAGCTACAGGCCTAGTTCACAACCACCATGTTGTATTCAGTGAATTTAGAGATTGTGATGTCTGCTGTCTTCTGCTGTCTGTGTATTAACAATGATTTCTGTGTTGGTTTATATTTTGTGTGTTACAGCTGTGTTGTCAGTTTAGTCTCATCAGTGCTTAGCATGCTAACTACAGTGCTGGTGGTAGCATGTTAGCCACAGCTCAGGTAGCATGTTAGCTGCAGTACTGGTTGATGGATTTGTGGCTGTCTCAGGTGGTGTAGGAAAGCAGCAAATTGCTGTAAGTACCCAAAAGCACTTCAGCTGCAGCCAGAGACAGTACATAAGCTCCTCATCACTCACTCCTGAGACTCACTCAATCACTCAGTCACTCCTCAGAGTGTGTGTGTGACTGTGAGTGTGCGTGAGTGTGCGTGTGTGTGGGAGTGTGTGAGCATGCGTGTGAGTGAGTGTGTGTGTGACTGTGAGTATGTGTGTGAGTGAGTGTGTGTGTGAGTGTGTGAGCATGTGTGTGAGCGTGCGTGTGAGTGAGTGAGCATGTGTGTGTTAGTGAGTGTGCGTGTGAGTGAGTGTGTGTGAGAATGTGTGTGTGTGTGAGTGTGCGTGTGAGTGAGTGTGTGAGCATGTGTGCGTGTGTGTGAGTGTGTGAGCATGTGTGTGAGCGTGCTTGTGAGTGAGTGAGCATGTTTGTGTTAGTGAGCGTGTGTGTGAGCTTGCGTGTGAGTGAGTGAGTGTGTGTGAGCATGTGTGTGTGTGTGTGTGAGCGTGTGTGTGAGTGTGCGTGTGAGTGTGTGTGCGTGTGTGTGAGCGTGAGTGTGTGTGAGCATGTGTGTGTGTGTGAGCGTGCGTGTGAGTGAGTGAGTGTGTGTGAGCATGTGTGTGTGTGTGAGCGTGCATGTGAGTGTGTGTGTGAGTGAGTGAGTGTGTGTGAGTGTGCGTGTGTTAGTGAGCGTGCGTGTGAGTGAGTGAGTGTGTGTGAGCGTGTGTGTGCGTGTGTGAGTGTGCGTGTGAGTGAGTGAGTGTGTGTGAGCGTGCGTGTGAGTGTGTGTGTGAGCGTGCGTGTGAGCATGTGTGTGTGAGCGTGCGTGTGAGTGGGTGTGTGTGTGTGAGCGTGCGTGTGAGTGTGCATGTGTGTGTGTGTGTGAGTGGTCGCAGTGGCTTGCTCTCCGCTGGCTGTATCCCCCCCGGCTCCTGAGGCTACCGATGGGCAGCAGGGATTAGGGGAATTTCCCAAAGCCTCCGCAGAGTTCAGCTCACGCAAAGAGTCACGGGAGCAGGAAATCCGGAGCGCCGGAATGTTGGAATGTGCAGTAAAAACACTCCAGCCCACACAAGCAGAAGTAACTGAGTAGAGCAGGCAGGGGTTTAGCTGCTGGGACCACTAGATTGACTGTAGCAGTTGTCTGTAGACCTGACTCAGGTGTGTCTCGGCCTGGCTCTGCTCCTCTGGCCGGGTCACGCATACCTGTGTAAGTCCCTCTGAAGCGGAGTATCTCCTGTATGTCCTGGTGTTGCTCTAACATTCAGCTTCGCGCTGTTTCTTATTATAGCAGTGAGACTGCATGCAAATGATTTCACACTAACATTTTCTCATCTGCTCTCTGTGGCAGGACAGGGTAACCCAAAAAAGCCGACCCCCTCCAGGACACTTCAGGGGGTGTACACAGCTCCAGCTCAGGGCGACCCCCTGTTGCATCCCCATTTGAGAGGACTGTCTCCAGCCACACCCCTATTTCCCCGGTGACACATCCCCCCCCACCACCCCCTGCCCAAACGATGCCGAAAAACAGCAAGGTCACCCAGCGAGAGCACAGCAATGAGCACGTTACCGAGTCTGTGGCGGACCTGCTGGCCCTGGAGGAGCCGCTGGACTACAAGAGCAGCATCATGAATGTGGGAGGGGCTGCCGGCGGCCCCGCCCTCAAGTCCAAGGGCCCTGATGACACGCCCGACGACAGTGATGGCCGACCCGCCTGGAACAGCAAGCTGCAGTACATCCTGGCCCAGGTGGGCTTCTCTGTGGGGCTGGGAAATGTGTGGCGCTTCCCCTACCTGTGCCAGAAGAACGGCGGAGGTGAGTGAGAACAGCCCCTTCTGCTGGGGGGGCAGTGTGGGGCAGTGTCTCTGTGCTGGGGGGGCAGTGTGGGGCAGTGTCTCTGTGTTGGGGGGGCAGTGTGGGGCAGTGTCTCTGTGCTGGGGGGGCAGTGTGGGGCGGTGTTTCTGTGCTGGGAGACAGTGTGGGGCAGTGTCTCTGTGCTGGGGGGGCAGTGTGGGGCAGTGTCTCTGTGCTGGGGGGCAGTGTGGGGCGGTGTTTCTGTGCTGGGAGACAGTGTGGGGCAGTGTCTCTGTGCTGGGGGGGCAGTGTGGGGCAGTGTCTCTGTGCTGGGGGGACAGTGTGGGGCAGTGTCTCTGTGCTGGGGGGGCAGTGTGGGGCAGTGTCTCTGTGCTGGGGGGACAGTGTGGGGCAGTGTCTCTGTGCTGGGGGGACAGTGTGGGGCAGTGTCTCTGTGCTGGGGGAGCAGTGTGGGGCAGTGTCTCTGTGCTGGGGGGCAGTTTGGGGCAGTGTCTCTGTGCTGGGGGGGCAGTGTGGGGCAGTGTCTCTGTGTTGGGGGGGCAGTGTGGGGCAGTGTCTCTGTGCTGGGGGGGCAGTGTGGGGCGGTGTTTCTGTGCTGGGAGACAGTGTGGGGCAGTGTCTCTGTGCTGGGGGGGCAGTGTGGGGCAGTGTCTCTGTGCTGGGGGGGCAGTGTGGGGCGGTGTTTCTGTGCTGGGAGACAGTGTGGGGCAGTGTCTCTGTGCTGGGGGGGCAGTGTGGGGCAGTGTCTCTGTGCTGGGGGACAGTGTGGGGCAGTGTCTCTGTGCTGGGGGGGCAGTGTGGGGCAGTGTCTCTGTGCTGGGGGGACAGTGTGGGGCAGTGTCTCTGTGCTGGGGGGACAGTGTGGGGCAGTGTCTCTGTGCTGGGGGAGCAGTGTGGGGCAGTGTCTCTGTGCTGGGGGGCAGTTTGGGGCAGTGTCTCTGTGCTGGGGGGGCAGTGTGGGGCAGTGTCTCTGTGCTGGGGGGCAGCATGGTGCAGTGTCTCTGTGCTGGGGGACAGTGTGGGGCAGTGTCTCTGTGCTGGGGGGCAGTGAGGGGCTCTGCCTGTGCTGGGGCGCAGTGAGGGGCTCTGTCTGTGCTGGGGGGCAGTGAGGGGCTCTGTCTGTGCTGGGGCGCAGTGAGGGGCTCTGTCTGTGCTGGGGGGCAGTTTGGGGCAGTGTCTCTGTGCTGGGGGGCAGTGTGGGGCAGTGTCTCTGTGCTGGGGGGCAGCATGGTGCAGTGTCTCTGTGCTGGGGGGACAGTGTGGGGCAGTGTCTCTGTGCTGGGGGGCAGCATGGTGCAGTGTCTCTGTGCTGGGGGGACAGTGTGGGGCAGTGTCTCTGTGCTGGGGGGACAGTGTGGGGCAGTGTTTGTGAGGCAGGCGAGTTAACCATGCACTCCTTGCGTTTGTGAGGAAGGTGAGTGAACCGTGCGCTTCTTGCGTTTGTTAGGCAGACGAGTGAACCATGTGCTCCTTGCGTTTGTGAGGCAGGTGAGTGAACCATGCGCTTCTCGCGTTTGTGAGGCAGATGAGTGAACCGTGCGCTCCTCGTGTTTGTGAGGTGGACTGCCTGATCTCTGTCTACCTGTGGAAGCTCAATAATGGTTTGGAGTGCAAGTCACGCAGCTACATGGCACTGCAACCCACACAGCAGCCTGAGTTTGTCAGCTGAAGTTGCTGCAATTTCACTCTTCCCAAGGCTACCAGAGGGAGCAGAGGACCTCTGTGTCACTGGGAGCACTGTGCCAGGCTCAGAGGAGCTCTGTGTTGCAGAGAGCTCTGTGCTGGGCTCAGAGGAGCTCTGTGCCGCTGGGAGCTCTGTGTTGCCGAGAGCTCTGTGCTGGGCTCAGAGGAGCTCTGTACCGCTGGGAGC
>JAFBMS010000342.1:27500-105000 GCA_019788955.1 Albula glossodonta
AGAGCTGTGCGGATCTCACTATTCCTCTGGAGCACAGAGCTGTGTGGGTCTCAGTGATCCCTCTGGAGCACAGAGCTGTGTGGGTCTCAGTGATCCCTCTGGAGCACAGAGCTGTGTGGTTCTCACTATTCCTCTGGAGCACAGAGCTGTGTGGGTCTCAGTGATCCCTCTGGAGCACAGAGCTGTGTGGGTCTCATTATTCCTCTGGAGCACAGAGCTGTGTGGTTCTCACTATTCCTCTGGAGCACAGAGCTGTGCAGTTCTCACTATTCCTCTGGAGCACAGAGCTGTGTGGTTCTCACTATTCCTCTGGAGCACAGAGCTGTGTGGTTCTCACTATTCCTCTGGAGCACAGAGCTGTGTGGGTCTCAGTGATCCCTCTGGAGCACAGAGCTGTGTGGTTCTCACTATTCCTCTGGAGCACAGAGCTGTGTGGGTCTCAGTGATCCCTCTGGAGCACAGAGCTGTGCGGGTCTCAGTGTTCCCTCTGGAGCACAGAGCTGTGCGGGTCTCAGTGTTCCCTGTGTCTCCCTGCTGCTGCAGGACGAAGTGGTCTGGTCCTCGCTGGCAGTGAGTGTCTGTTTCTATGGTCATACATGATGTCACTACTGTCACGTGTGCTGCGCTTCAGGGCAGAGAGGGAGCAGAAAAGCTCTATCAGCAGCGGATGTTACTCAGACAACAAAAATAATTTGTCTCACACTGTATGCGTCACGTGAAAACGATGGAATAATTTAGCAAATAATGGAACTGATTGTCTGGTCAAGACCAGAGGCTGGAGAACAAACCAGCACAGGTGTTGTACTGTGTCTGACACTGCCAGCCTAACCAATCACAGTAGAAATGTCCTGTCACGTGACAGACTGTGGAAAATGTGCAGGTGCTTGACTGAGAGAGTACTAAGTCACAGCAGTTTGACTGCATGTGTTTATGAAGAGCTAGCATTGGCACACATGCGCAGATCTCAGCTGAGTTGCCCTGGTAATATTCCAGATATATGCCAGAGTGACTCCACTGAACACTGCCTGCTGGAGCGTCTCCACTGAACACTGTGCCACAGCGTCTCCACTGAACAGTCTGCTGGAGCGTCTCCACTGAACACTGTGCCACAGCGTCTCCACTGAACACTGTCTGCTGGAATGTCTCCACTGAACACTGTGCCCTGCAGAGTCTCCATTTCAAACCATTATCAAAGGCATGGTGAAGCTGGCCAGTAGCTCCACGCAATGGCGTTGATGTTGAAGAACTGCCTGTCAAACATAAAGGACTCATCTACAATCCTCAGTGGCTCTGAGTCACATCTGGGCCAGTGTGCCCTATGACTCTATTACAGCTCTCCATGGAGTTTGACAACACCGTAATATGACAGAATTCTCTAAGGCAGCATGGATCTAATCTAATATGCTGGTAATATGCATGGAATTTTTTTCACCCAGCTCACTCTCCCTCTCCTTCCTGCAGGTGCGTACCTCGTGCCATACTTCATCCTCCTCCTCCTCATCGGCATCCCTCTGTTTTTCCTGGAGCTGGCAGTTGGGCAGCGGATCCGACGTGGGAGTATCGGCGTGTGGAACTACGTCTGCCCACGGCTGGGTGGCATTGGTTTCTCCAGCCTGATGGTGAGTGCAGGAGAACGCCTGACGAGCATCAGATGACCTCAGCTGGGTGTCCTTAGAGCCTGCCAAATCTCCCTGCATCCCTAATGAAACCAATGAGCAACACACCCAGAGTTAATCCCATCGCTAACCCCAGAGACCCAGAGCTAACCCCAGCACTAACCCCAGAGACCCAGAGCTAACCCCAGCACTAACCCCATCGCTAACCCCAGCACTACCACAGAGACCCAGTGCTAACCCCAGAGACCCAGAGCTAACCCCAGCACTTACCCCATCGTTAACCCCAGAGACCCAGAGCTAACCCCAGTGCTAACCCAGAGACCCAGAGCTAACCCCAGCACTAACCCCAGAGACCCAGAGCTAACCCCAGCACTAACCCCAGCACTAACCCCATCGCTAACCCCATCGCTAACCCCAGCACTACCACAGAGACCCAGTGCTAACCCCAGAGACCCAGAGCTAACCCCAGCACTTACCCCATCGTTAACCCCAGAGACCCAGAGCTAACCCCAGCGCTAACCCCAGAGACCCAGAGCTAACCCCAGCACTAACCCCAGAGACCCAGAGCTAACCCCAGCACTAACCCCATCGCTAACCCCAGCACTACCACAGAGACCCAGTGCTAACCCCAGAGACCCAGAGCTAACCCCAGCACTTACCCCATCGTTAACCCCAGAGACCCAGAGCTAACCCCAGTGCTAACCCCAGAGACCCAGAGCTAACCCCAGCACTAACCCCAGAGACCCAGAGCTAACCCCAGCACTTACCCCATCGTTAACCCCAGAGACCCAGAGCTAACCCCAGTGCTAACCCCAGAGACCCAGAGCTAACCCCAGCGCTAACCCCAGAGACCCAGAGCTAACCCCAGCACTAACCCCATCGCTAACCCCAGCACTACCACAGAGACCCAGTGCTAACCCCAGAGACCCAGAGCTAACCCCAGCACTTACCCCATCGTTAACCCCAGAGACCCAGAGCTAACCCCAGCGCTAACCCCAGAGACCCAGAGCTAACCCCAGCACTAACCCCAGAGACCCAGAGCTAACCCCAGCACTAACCCCATCGCTAACTCCAGCACTACCACAGAGACCCAGTGCTAACCCCAGAGACCCAGAGCTAACCCCAGCACTTACCCCATCGTTAACCCCAGAGACCCAGAGCTAACCCCAGCGCTAACCCCAGAGACCCAGAGCTAACCCCAGCACTAACCCCAGAGACCCAGAGCTAACCCCAGCACTAACCCCATCGCTAACCCCAGCACTACCACAGAGACCCAGTGCTAACCCCAGAGACCCAGAGCTAACCCCAGCACTTACCCCATCATTAACCCCAGAGACCCAGAGCTAACCCCAGTGCTAACCCCAGCACTAACCCATCGCTAACCCCAGCACTAACCACAGAGACCCAGCGCTAACCCCAGAGACCCAGAGCTAACCCCAGCGCTAACCCCAGAGCTAACCCCAGCACTAACCCCAGAGACCCACAGCTAACCCCTGAGACCCAGAGCTAACCCCAGCACTAACCCCAGAGACCCAGAGCTAACCCCAGCACTAACCCCATCGCTAACCCCAGCACTACCACAGAGACCCAGTGCTAACCCCAGAGACCCAGAGCTAACCCCAGCACTTACCCCATCATTAACCCCAGAGACCCAGAGCTAACCCCAGTGCTAACCCCAGCACTAACCCCATCGCTAACCCCAGCACTAACCACAGAGACCCAGCGCTAACCCCAGAGACCCAGAGCTAACCCCAGAGCTAACCCCAGTGCTAACCCCAGCACTAACCCCATCGCTAACCCCAGCACTAACCACAGAGACCCAGCGCTAACCCCAGAGACCCAGAGCTAACCCCAGCGCTAACCCCAGAGCTAACCCCAGCACTAACCCCAGAGACCCACAGCTAACCCCTGAGACCCAGAGCTAACCCCAGTGCTAACCCCAACGCTAACCCCAGAGATCCACAGCTAACCCCAACGCTAACCGCAGAGACCTAGAGCTAACCCCAGCGCTAACCCTAGAGACCCAGAGCTAACCCCAACACTCACCCCAGAGCTAACCCCAGCGCTAACCCAAGAGACCCAGAGCTAACTCCACTTACCTTATTCAGTGCGCTTCACCCTGGCTCAGTTAGCTGATTAGCTACATAAGCCAATGCTGATTCCATCATAATGCATCAGGAAATGTGGGCGATAGTGTAACATCAAATAAATAATCGGGCTGAATGCTAATTATGTATTTAACAGCAGAAGCTGGCATGAAATCCAGAAATGGGTATGGTCCTGCTTGCCCACTCCCGTTCTAAGCAGTAGCCTTTGTGCCACCAGTGAAGCTGTTTTTCTGGTTTGAAAGAGCACGTGGAGCGTGGGCCGGTCTCAGAGACAGACATCCTATCTGAAGTGATTCAGGATCTGGCGCTCCTCTGAGCTGAAGCGCCAAGTCCACCAGTGACATGTGGCCCCTTGGAATTAGTCAGGCAGGACAGCAGCGCTGAGAAACGGAGCAAATGAAGTTCAAATTGATGAGAGTGAAGCTGGACTGGCCTGTCTGGACTCTCTAAGAGACTTTGCTGATTCCCATGTGAGTGGATCCCTCTGCAGTACAGAGGTGGTAGTTAGTGGCAGTGACTCTGTGCTGTAAATACACAGAGGATTTGGTCACTTTGGAATAGAGCGCTTTAATAATTTATCTAGATTCAACAGACAGCTCTGTCACCAGCTCCTCCCTCTCCCTTGGAGTGCTGAGCAGTCACATGATCAAAACAGACAATAAAACACTCACTCAAACCAGTGTGCTGCGGGAAGAGCCTTACACACACACACACGCACGCACACACGCAAGCACACACACACACACACACACACATACGCACGCAAGCACACACACACAAACATACGCACGCACGCGCACACACGCACACACACACGCACGCACACACACACAAACATACGCACGCACGCGCACACGCAAGCACACACACACACACATACGCACGCAAGCACACACACACACAAACATACGCACGCACGCGCACACACACACAAACATACACACGCACGCGCACACACACACACATACGCACGCACGCACGCACACACGCACGCAAAACACACACACTGACGTATACACACACACACACTCAAAACACACACACAGATGTACTCAAACACCAAACTAGTCTTTACCCTCTCGCACACAAATACCCTGTTTGACGATTTGTGCGCGATACCTGAGATGTCAGACTAATACCATTTGGAAAATGTTCACTAATCCTGTCATGTATAATCTGAGCTTTAGTCTGTGGATGGGTCACTCAGAGTCTAGTTTGTGTGTTTGTGGTGTGTGTGTCTGGTGTGGGGTAAAGCAGGGGACAGCCTCCATGAGTCACACTTCTCATGTTACCATGGAAACTCATCCTGCTCTCCTTCTGATATATAACCAACCTGCCTGCAGTTCTACATACATCCTCTAGAGGCAGCATCACACAAAAAAAACAAGACCATGACACTGAACCCTCATTAAACCGGACTAACTGGGGGAAAGGAAGTATGATATAACTAAAAGTACCATATAATCGGGTGGTAATTGTAAAAAAAAATACAGTTGTCCCACCTCAGCTGTGGTACCAAGCCATATTTACTCAGAGTTCAGTGTACAACAATACTCAGGAGGTCCTCTATACTCTACCAGCTACATCAGACCACCTTACCTGCTGACCAGTACTGTCACACCCAGACACACTCTTTGTTATTCGGGCAAGGTGTCTGTCCTCGGCACACAGAGGTCCACCGTCAGTAAACACTGTGTCAAGTTTACAACTGTTTACAATCATTTTACTCTATATTGATCACTTCCTGTGTTTCTAAACCCGCCTTTGAATCATCCCCACACTGCTGACACCAAAGCTTTGCTGGTTAGAGGTCTGACCTTGTCCAGCATTAACCAGAATAGACCACACATGTTACAGCAGAAACAGTCTGTTGTAACCGAAATCCATTTTAACAAGGTCCGCTATTACAAGGGTTCAGTGTACTACACAATGTGACACATTAAAACAAAAGTACAGTTACATTACAAAGACAGAATGAAGATAACCCGATTTAAATGTCAAATTATGGAAGGTTTAAAGTGTTGTTATTTACCCAGCCCACTGTCTCCCCAGGTATGTGGCTTTGTGGGGCTGTATTACAACGTCATCATTGGCTGGAGCATCTTCTACTTCTTCCAGTCCTTCCAGTACCCCCTGCCCTGGAGCGACTGTCCTATCAGGAAGAACGGCACGCAGGCCAGTGAGTGGAGCACAGACCGCTATTGTTACTACTGCTGCAGTACGACATGACAATGTACAGATTGCTACACTACTGTTACTGCTGCAGTTCTACAGTAACAGAGATTACTACACTACATTTACTGCTGCAGTTCTACAGTAACAGAGATTACTACACTACTGTTACTACTGCAGTTCTACAGTAACAGAGATTACTACACTACTGTTACTACTGCAGTAATACAGTAACAGAGATTACTACACTACTGTTACTACTGCAGTAATACAGTAACAGAGATTACTACACTACTGTTACTTGCTGCAGTGCTACAGTAACACAAATTATGACACTAAATTATGTTATGTTACTACTGCACCACTACAGGAACACAGATTATTGTACGACTGTTAGTGCTGCACTATGGGTTCATTCAGCCAACTAGCACCAAGCATGCTGATCCCTCAACCAATCGCCACCATGCATGCAAACTGTCCAACCAAGCAGCATCACAAATTAAAAGTCACAAAGTGCAACCGAGCAGCAGTCTGGCCCCAGCACTCTGCTGAGTGACAGAGATGCACGCCAGCACAAGACAACCATAACACAGCCATCTGCAGAGCAAGGGCAGGACACTGCCAAACTCACGCATACTGCCAAACACACACAGTTAAACTCACACACTGCCAAACTCACGCATACTGCCAAACACACACAGTTAAACTCACACACTGCCAAACTCACACTCTCTGCCAAATTCACACACAGATTAGACCTTGAGGACGAGGTTCCGTAATTCCAGGCTGAACGTAACGCTGTCCGTGATAACGCTGTCTGTGATAACGTTGTCTGTGGTAAGCTGTCAGTGATAATTCTGTCTGTGTTGACTCTCCCCCTGCTCTCTCTCCTGGCAGTCATGGAACCGGAATGTGAGAAGAGTTCTGCCACCACATACTTCTGGTACCGTGAGACTCTCAACATCACCAGCACCATCGCGGACAGTGGCGGCTTGAACTGGAGGATGACCCTGTCTCTGCTGGCCGCCTGGCTCATTGTCTGCATGGCCGTCATCAAGGGCATCCAGTCATCCGGCAAGGTTCAGCTTTCAGCTTTCTCACCTTTACACTGTCTGTCTGTCCTTCTCTATCAAAGCTTCCCCACTCTCATACTGCGTCTGTCTGTCCTTCTCTATCAAAGCTTCCCCACTCTCATACTGCGTCTGTCTGTCCTTCTCTATCAAAGCTTCCCCACTCTCATACTGTGTCTGTCTGTCCTTCTCTATCAAAGCTTCCCCACTCTCATACTGCGTCTGTCTGTCCTTCTCTATCAAAGCTTCCCCACTCTCATACTGCGTCTGTCTGTCCTTCTCTATCAAAGCTTCCCCACTCTCATACTGCGTCTGTCTGTCCTTCTCTATCAAAGCTTCCCCACTCTCATACTGCGTCTGTCTGTCCTTCTCTATCAAAGCTTCCCCACTCTCATACTGTGTCTGTCTGTCCTTCTCTATCAAAGCTTCCCCACTCTCATACTGCGTCTGTCTGTCCTTCTCTATCAAAGCTTCCCCACTCTCATACTGCGTCTGTCTGTCCTTCTCTATCAAAGCTTCCCCACTCTCATACTGTGTCTGTCTGTCCAGTGACACACAGTGACTCAGTGCCTCTCACTCTCACACAGTGACTCAGTACCTCTCACACTCACACAGTGACTCAGTGCCTCTCACTCTCACACAGTGACTCAGTGCCTCTCACACTCACACAGTGACTCTGTGTCTCTCACACTCACACAGTGACTCAATGCCTCTCACACTCACACAGTGACTCTGTGCCTCTCACACTCACACAGTGACTCAGTGCCTCTCACTCTCACACAGTGACTCTTTGCCTCTCACACTCACACAATGACTCTGTGCCTCTCACACTCACACAGTGACTCAGTGCCTCTCACACTCACACAGTGACTCTGTGCCTCTCACACTCACACAGTGACTCTGTGCCTCTCACACTCACACAGTGACTCTGTGCCTCTCACTCTCACACAGTGACTCTTTGCCTCTCACACTCACACAGTGACTCTGTGCCTCTCACACTCACACAGTGACTCAGTGCCTCTCACACTCACACAGTGACTCTGTGCCTCTCACACTCACACAGTGACTCTGTGCCTCTCACACTCACACAGTGACTCAGTGCCTCTCACACTCACACAGTGACTCTGTGCCTCTCACTCTCACACAGTGACTCTGTGCCTCTCACACTCACACAGTGACTCTGTGCCTCTCACACTCACACAGTGACGCTGTGCTTCTCTGCAGGTGATGTACTTCAGCTCCCTCTTCCCATATGTGGTGCTGTTCTGCTTCCTGGTTAGAGGGTTGCTCCTGAAGGGGGCAGTTGACGGCATCGCTCATATGTTCACACCCAAGGTGAGGGAACAAATCACAGTGCAGAGTCAAACACATGCTCCAGTCACTGGTCACAGGGAACCAAAAGGCTGCAGATACAGTGGAAATGTAGGAGAGGAGAGCAGACATGAACACAGTAACAATATGCAGGCTTTGACCTCCTAAACTAACACAGGCTGTGACAGGGGCCTGTATAACATAGTAATGGCAATGCTAACACAGGCTGTGACTGGGGCCTGTATAACACAGTAATGGCTATGCTAACACATGCTGTGACTGGGGCCTGTATAACACAGTAATGGCTATGCTAACACAGGCTGTGACTGGGGCCTGTATAACACAGTAATGGCTATGCTAACACATGCTGTGACTGGGGCCTGTATAACACAGTAATGGCTATGCTAACACAGGCTGTGACTGGGGCCTGTATAACACAGTAATGGCTATGCTAACACATGCTGTGACTGGGGCCTGTATAACACAGTAATGGCTATGCAAACACAGGCTGTGACTGGGGCCTGTATAACACAGTAATGGCTATGCTAACACATGCTGTGACTGGGGCCTGTATAACACAGTAATGGCTATGCTAACACAGGCTGTGACTGGGGCCTGTATAACACAGTAATGGCTATGCTAACACAGGCTGTGACTGGGGCCTGTATAACACAGTAATGGCTATGCAAACACAGGCTGTGACTGGGGCCTGTATAACACAGTAATGGCTATGCTAACACATGCTGTGACTGGGGCCTGTATAACACAGTAATGGCTATGCTAACACAGGCTGTGACTGAGGCCTGTACAACACAGTAATGGCTATGCTAACACAGGCTGTGACTGGGGCCTGTATGACACAGTAATGGCTATGCTAACACAAGCAGCTGGCATGAGAACCACAGCCCAAGAGCCTCTAAGTGGAGCTAGCTTTATTAAACCTCATGTACATGTAATTGCACTCTCAATGGTTGACTTTTCAGTGTGTCTTAATCCTGGTTAAAGGCATGGTGGCCAGTGGAGGCCTTGCGTAATCTGACAGAAATACAAATTAATACTTGGCTCTTTCTGGTGGTCAAATCAGGGCAAAACACTCACAGTAACCACTCCAAATAACCTTTCAAATCTTAGAGAACTACAGAGTCATCACTCAGTAATGGTCCGACTGTGTCTGCTTCTGTTCCCTCCTGAGATAATGCATGCAATTCATTTTGATTACAGCTTTGTGCCTTCAGAAGCCAGGTCACTGTGGTTTGTTAAGTGGAGTTTTTAATGCAAATAGTAAATTATCTGAAATCTTTGAGGTGCAAAGTATGCTTTTACCTGGATTCAGTTGTCAGTGCGCTGTGACCCTGTGACCTCTCTTTCTGGCATAGCTGGAGAAGATGCTGGAGCCGCAGGTATGGCGGGAGGCGGCCACGCAGGTATTTTTTGCCCTGGGCCTTGGCTTCGGTGGGGTCATCGCCTTTTCCAGCTACAACAAACGTGACAACAACTGCCACTTTGACGCAGCGCTGGTGTCTGTCATTAACTTCATCACATCGGTGCTGGCCACGCTGGTGGTGTTTGCAGTGCTGGGCTTCAAGGCCAACATCATGAATGAGAAGTGTGTCGTGGAGTGAGTGCCCCCTGTCTGTCTGCGCCGGTCACTACAGTGTGGAGGGACAGACATCCTGTCTGCCTCTGTTATTTCACAGAGCCTCACAACATAGTGGCAGTGATAGCACACACACACACACACACACACACACACACACTTACCCTTATGCATGTGCGCGCGCACACACACACACACACTTACCCTTATGTGCGCGCGCACACACACACACACACACACACACACTTACCCTTATGTGCGCGCACACACACACACACACACAGACACACACCCTTATGCATGTGTGCGCACACACACACACACACACACACACACACACACTTACCCTTATGCATGTGCGCGCGCACACACACACACACACACACACACACACACACACACACACACACTCACCCTTACACGTGCGCACACACACACATGCACACACACCCTCATGAACATGATGATTAGTGACTGTTTTTAAGAATAAGCCCAGTTCCCTAAAGCCCTGTCACCCTGATTTGCCACAGGAATGCAGAGAGGATCCTGGGGTACCTCAACTCCAATGTGCTGAGCAGAGACCTCATCCCCCCACACGTCAACTTTTCCCACCTCTCCTCCTCCGACTATGCAGAGATGTATGGTGTGATTAAAACGGTGAAGGAGGACAGCTTCGCTCGGCTCGGCCTGGAGCCTTGCCTGTTGGAGGATGAGCTCAACAAGGCGGGTACCTGCGGACCAATCAACATGGCTCACTAACACAGCCAACCAATCCCACAACAGCTCACTAACACAGCCAACCAATCCCACAACAGCTCATTGACACAACACCAATCCCACAACAGCTCACTAACACAGCCAACCAATCCCACAACAGCTCATTAACACAACACCAATCCCACAACAGCTCACTAACACAGCCAACCAATCCCACAACAGCTCATTAACACAGCACCAATCCCACAACAGCTCACAAACACAGCCATCCAATCCCACAACAGCTCACTAACATACCCAACCAATCCTACAACAGCTCACTAACATGGCCAATCCCACAACAGCTCATAAAAACAGCACCAATCCTGTAAAAGCTTACTAACACAGCTGACCAATATGGCAGCAGCTTACTGACGCACGCTGTTTGTCCGTGTGCAGGCAGTGCAGGGCACAGGCCTGGCCTTCATCGCCTTCACGGAGGCCATGACGCACTTCCCTGCCTCGCCGTTCTGGTCGGTCATGTTCTTCTTCATGCTGATAAACCTGGGGCTGGGCAGCATGATCGGTACCATGGAGGGCATCACCACGCCCGTGCTCGACACTTTCAAAATCCGCAAGGAGATTTTCACAGGTGCGGCCTGCAGGGGGTGCTGTCTGCTCCTGCATCCACCCACTCTGGCTAGTATTTCTTAGTAGGGCTCCATTCAGCAAAAAACCCTGATATTGGGTCATTAAGTTGCTGTAACACAAGTGGTACAAAACAGGTTTTGTTCAAAGTTTTACTCTGAAATAGGGTGCCTTGATGAACAGGTATGCTTTTCCTGAGGGGTTTGAGGAGGGCTGCCAGTGCTGTGGGTTTCTAAGGTGCTCTTCCTCCTCCCCAGTGTGTTGCTGTATCATAGCCTTCCTCTTTGGCCTCCTCTTCGTCCAACGCTCGGGGAACTACTTTGTCACTATGTTTGACGACTACTCCGCTGGCTTGCCCCTGACCATCGTCGTCATCCTGGAGAATGTCTCTGTGGCTTGGATTTATGGCACCAAGAGGTACACTCACAGCACAGACCAGTACAGACATTCAGCATAGGCCAAAGCACAGGCACTCAGAACAGACCAGTGCAGACTCACAGCACAGACCAGTACAGGCCAGAGCACAGACACTCGGCACAGACCAGTACAGACATTCAGCACAAGTCAGAGCACAGACACTCAGCACAGACCAGTGCAGACTCACAGCACAAACTATTACAGACATTCAGCACAGGCCACAGCACACACACTCAGCACAGACCAGTACAGACATTCAGCATAGGCCAAAGCACAGACACTCAGCACAGACCAGTGCAGACTCACAGCACAGACCAGTACAGACATTCAGCACACACTCACAGCACAGACCAGATTAAAGACACTCAGCGCAAACCACATACACAGCAGGCCTTTGTACTGCAGTAACATGGCAGCCATGTTAATGTGTGACACAGAGCTGGGTACTCTAGTAGCATGGCAGCCATGTTGTCCAGCATGGGGGTTAACTAATGAAACATTGTTTTTCTGAATGTGATTTTTTTGGACTAATGGAATTATCCAGGGATTTCTGGTGTGTGTTTGGAAAATTCCTGGTTTCCTGTTGCCGCTGCTGCAGGTTCATGCAGGATCTGGAGGACATGCTGGGCTTTCGGCCATACCGTTTCTACTTCTACATGTGGAAGTACGTGTCTCCACTGTGCCTCATCGTGCTCATCGCCGCCACTGTCATTGAGATGGCCGTCAGCCCACCTGGATACAACGCCTGGGTGCAGGACCTGGTCAGTGCTTGGGAGTGAGCTCAGTGTTACAGTGGTCAGTGCTGGGGCTAATTGTTACAGTGGTCAGTGCTAGGGCTTGGTATTACAGTGGTCAGTGCGGGGCAGTGGGCTCAGTGTTACAGTGGTCAGTGCTGGGGCTCGGTGTTACAGTGGTCGGTGCTGGGGCTCAGTGTTACAGTGGTCAGTGCTGGGGCTCGGTGTTACAGTGGTTGGTGCTGGGCTCAGTATTACAGTGGTCAGTGCTGGGGCTCAGTGTTACAGTGATCAGTGCTGGGGCTTATTGTTACAGTGGTCAGTGCTAGGGCTTGGTGTTACAGTGGTCAGTGCTGGGCAGTGGGCTCAGTGTTACAGTGGTCAGTGCTGGGGCTCGGTGTTACAGTGGTCAGTGCTGGGGCTCAGTATTACAGTGGTCAGTGCTGGGGCTCAGTGTTACAGTGATCAGTGCTGGGGGTAATTGTTACAGTGGTCAGTGCTAGGGCTTGGTGTTACAGTGGTCAGTGCTGGGCAGTGGGCTCAGTGTTACAGTGGTCAGTGCTGGGGCTCGGTGTTACAATGGTTGGTGCTGGGGCTCAGTGTTACAGTGGTCAGTGCTGGGGCTCAGTGTTACAGTGGTCAGTGCTGGGGCTCGGTGTTACAATGGTCAGTGCTGGGGCTCAGTGTTACAGTGGTCAGTGCTGGGGCTCAGTGTTACAGTGGTCAGTGCTGGGGCTCAGTGTTACAGTGGTCAGTGCTGGGGTTCGGTGTTACAGTGGTCAGTGCTGGGGCTCGGTGTTACAATGGTCAGTGTTGGGGCTCAGTGTTACAGTGGTCAGTGCTGGGGTTCGGTGTTACAGTGGTCAGTGCTGGGGCTCGGTGTTACAATGGTCAGTGTTGGGGCTCAGTGTTACAGTGGTCAGTGTTGGGGTTCGGTGTTACAGTGGTCAGTGCTGGGGCTCAGTGTTACAGTGGTCAGTGCTGGTGGAATGGGTGATGGGTGAGGTTATGGTGAGGTTAAGTCCTGTGCTAATGCCCGTGTCCCCCCCAGGCAGAGGAGCGGTTCCAGAGCTACCCCCCCTGGGCGCTTGGCATGTGCTTTGCGCTGATCATCGTGGCCATGCTGCCGCTGCCCATCGTCTTCATCGTGCGGCAGTTTAACCTGCTATCCGACGGCTCCAACAAGCTGTCTGTGTCCTACAGGAAGGGCTGCATGATGAAGGACATGTCCAACCTGGAGGAGCATGACGAAACACGCTTCATCCTGAGTAAGAACCCCAGCGAGACGCCGTCGCCCATGCCCACCCACCGCGCCTACCTGGGCCCCGGCGGCCCTTCTCCCCAGGAGCACAGCACAGCCAACAGCCGCTACGGCACCGGACTTCTTATGCCCACCACACCCGAATCTGAGCTATGACCACACCCAAACCACACCCAAATCTGCGCTACGACCACACCCAAACCACGCCCAAATCTGAGCTATGACCACACCCAAACCACGCCCAAATCTGAGCTATGACCACACCCAAACCACACCCGAATCTGAGCTATGACCACACCCAAACCACACCCAAATCTGAGCTACGACCACACCCAAACCACGCCCAAATCTGAGCTACGACTACACCCAAACCACGCCCAAATCTGAGCTACGACCACACCCAAACCACGCTCAAATCTGAGCTATGACCACACCCAAATCTGAGCTATCTCCCCACCCCAACCACACCCAAATCCAAGCTATGACTCCGCCCAAAACAAGTGTTGTAAATACAAGCTATGCCCCTGCTCCAATCACGCCAAAATCTGACCTATGATGCAGATGCCTGCCTTGTCCTCTATCCTAACCACGCCCACATATGATGCAGAAACCCCCCCCCTTCAGAATAACACTGCTGTTTATTTGGAGCTGCTCCAGAGAAGTGCAGAGCAGCCCGGAACCATCCAGAACCAGAGAAGCAGAACAGGCCATCTCGGGGCCCTGCAGTCTGCCTGCGGCCTCATTCCCAGAGTCAGACTCACACAGTCACATTCAGACACAGAGTCACAGTCAGACTCACACAGTCACATTCAGACACAGAGTCACAGTCAGACTCACATTCACACTCAGACACAGAGTCACAGCCAGACTCACACAGTCACATTCAGACACAGAGTCACAGTCAGACTCACACAGTCACACTCAGACAGAGTCACAGTCAGACTCACAGTCACACTCAGACAGAGTCACAGTCAGACTCACAGTCACACTCAGACACAGAGTCACAGTCAGACTCACACATTCACACTCAGACACAGAGTCACAGTCAGACTCACACAGTCACACTCAGACACAGAGTCACAGTCAGACTCACACAGTCACATTCAGACACAGAGTCACAGTCAGACTCACACAGTCACACTCAGACACAGAGTTAGTCTGAGTCACAGAATCACAGTCAGAGACACAGAGTCACAGTCAGACTCACACAGTCACACTCAGACACAGAGTCACAGTCAGACTCACAGTCACACTCAGACACAGAGTCACAGTCAGACTCACACAGTCACACTCAGACACAGAGTCACAGTCAGACTCACACAGTCACACTCAGACACAGAGTCACAGTCAGACTCACACAGTCACACTCAGACACAGAGTCACAGTCAGACTCACACAGTCACACTCAGACACAGAGTTAGTCTGAGTCACAGAATCACAGTCAGAGACACAGAGTCACAGTCAGACTCACACAGTCACACTCAGACACAGAGTCACAGTCAGACTCACACAGTCACACTCAGACACAGAGTCACAGTCAGACTCACAGTCACACTCAGACACAGAGTCACAGTCAGACTCACAGTCACACTCAGACACAGAGTCACAGTCAGACTCACACAGTCACACTCAGACACAGAGTCACAGTCAGACTCACACAGTCACACTCAGACAGAGTCACAGTCAGACTCACACAGTCACACTCAGACACAGAGTCACAGTCAGACTCACACAGTCACACTCAGACACAGAGTCACAGTCAGACTCACACAGTCACACTCAGACACAGAGTCACAGTCAGACTCACAGTCACACTCAGACACAGAGTCACAGTCAGACTCACACAGTCACACTCAGACACAGAGTCACAGTCAGACTCACACAGTCACACTCAGACACAGAGTTATGGTGGAAGAGTTCAGCGCAGTGCCTGATGGAGCACACCTTTGGCAAACACAGGCTGCGATGGGCCAAATTTGCCCCAGCCCCGCCCCACTGCCCCAGCCCTGCCCCCCTGCCCTGCCCCCCCCCACTGCCCCAGCCCTGCCCCCCTGCTCTGCCCCACTGCCCCAGCACTGCCCCAGCCCTGCCCCCCTGCCCTGCCCCTCCCCCCCGCCCCAGCCCTGCCGCCCTGCTCTGTCCCACTGCCCCAGCACTGCCCCAGCCCCGCCCCACTGCCCCAGCCCTGCCCCCCTGCCCTGCCCCGCCCCACTGCCCCAGCCCTGCCCCCCTGCTCTGCCCCACTGCCCCAGCACTGCCCCAGCCCTGCCCCACTGCCCCAGCCCTGCCCCACACAGAGGTGTTCCTCTTCTGGAAGGACAGTTTGAGTTACAGAAGAGAACCAGGGAAACAGGACAGAGGAGAGGACTAATGAATTACCTTTTCTCTTCACACAAAGAAAACCATGAAATGTTGTCAAAATGTAAACCAATGTAGGTATATAACATGTATAAAATAATGTAGTACCAAAAGACTGTCAGACAATTTGGACAACTAAATTGTTGAATGTAATGTAAGGTCCTGCTTCATTAGATGGTGGGAGTGTTTTCAGTAGCAGCTTGTGCAGTAGAAGAGCAGGATGTGAGGACAGTCATGTGATTACCTGCAGTACTGTGTGCGTCTCTGCAGTACAACTACACACACACAGACACACATACACCACACACACATGCATGCAGATACACACGCTCGCTCGCACGTATGCACACTCACATGCACACAGACATGTCTGGCCCTGATGACAGTCACTGAAAGAGCTCCTTTGGGTCTGTGTGCGTTGGGCTGTGCTGTGGTGCTCTGGGAATGCCTTAGGCAGCTATGGGGTTGTGGGCTGTTTGATGCAACAACAAAATAATACAGCATGAGAGGAGGGTGGAGCTGGGCCTATATTCATAAAGAATTAGAGAGGGATGGAGCTGGGTCTGTATTCATAAAGGATTAGAGAGGGATGGAGCTGGGCTCATATTCATAAAGGATTAGAGAGGGATGGAGCTGGGCCTGTATTCATAAAGGATTAGAGAGGGATGGAGCTGGGCCTGTATTCATAAAGGATTAGAGAAGGGTGGAGCTGGGCCTATATTCATAAAAAATCAGAGAAGGGTGGAGCTGGGTTCATATTCATAAAGAATTAGAGAGGGATGGAGCTGGGCCTGTATTCATAAAGGATTAGAGAAGGGTGGAGCTGGGCCTATATTCATAAAAAATCAGAGAAGGGTGGAGCTGGGTTCATATTCATAAAGAATTAGAGAAGGGTGGAGCTGGGTTCATATTCATACAGAATTAGAGAGGGGTGGAGCTGGGCCTGTATTCATAAAGAATTAGAGAGGGATGGAGCTGGGCCTGTATTCATAAAGGATTAGAGAAGGGTGGAGCTGGGCCTATATTCATAAAGGATTAGAGAAGGGTGGAGCTGGGCTCATATTCATAAAGCATTAGACGTGTGTGTGAATGTTTGTGTTTGCTCTGAGCGCTTCATAGCGATGTGTTTGTGTGTGTGTCAGAGTACACACAGTGTCCAGCCCTGTGTATCTGAGTTATAAATAGATTGATCTCACCCTGGAGAAGCTGTCTGTTAATGAACCTTCCCAGAATGCAGGATGTGTGAGACACACAATCACACTCCAGCGCACACACTGATCCTGTCAAATAACAACATCAAGAGAACATTCTCAACTCCACATCAACTATGACAAACATTACAACAGCATCAAGAGAATATTATTTCACCAACATCAAGAGAATTGTGGGGATGGGGTTATTGTGATCTACAGGGTGTTGTCCAGACAATAACTTAAGGGATAAATAACACTCTTCCTTTCAGAAAAATCTCAGACCAACATAATTATACAATGTAACATCTGTGAATCTGTTGAAACATATTACAGTTGTACAGAGTGGAAAATGTTTTTCAAAAGCACAAAGGCCATACAAAAATGGTCTTGCAGTTTTGTAACCTGGTTTCATGCAGTAGCACATAGTGACCACAACGTGTCACTGTTTACCATAAATAAAACAGGCACCACACGAAGCTCAGACAGAGGGAGCGGCTGGGCTTTTTTGTTGGCCAGCTGCTCCTCAGAGGCCTGGAGAAAGACTCCAGAGGGAAAAGGCGCACAATTTTCTGTGAAGTACAGTTTCTCGCCTATGCCTGGCGAGGTTGTGCACTTTACAATTAGGCAGAGGCCCTGGAGTTGCATTATGGGAAATCAAGAGGTAAAAACCTGTAGACTGGTTACCCTGTTCCCAGCTCCCCTTGTAGCACTGCCAGTCAGACTTGGACCAGCTCATTCCTGCCGCTGTGGATACCTGTAGTGTAGTTTACCTGTGCCCTGAACCTGTACTGTAGTGTAGTTTACCTGTGCCCTGAACCTGTACTGTAGTGTAGTTTACCTGTGCCCTGAACCTGTACTGTAGTGTAGTTTACCTGTGGTAAAGTGTGAAACATAGTGCTATACTGGTATCCATGCTGTGAGCTAGTACACATGAAAGGACCAGACAGAGAGTACAAGGACAAGACAGGCACAATATCTGGTGAGAGCACAGGCTGTAGTGAGTGATTATTGATGGATTCACATCTTCATCTATATCTTCACATCTACACATTTTATATTCCATACAGTCCTTATGTTCACATGCAGAGTGGGGCAGGCAAGAGGACGGCACCGCATTGTGAACCAGGAATCTGAGTGCACAGCACTGACACAGTTCTGCACTTCAGGTTCTGTCTCTTTATCCTCTCCTTTCAGTCCAAAGCATTTGAGACAATCAGAGGGGAGCAGAAGTGTGTGACCTCTCTCCCACTGTCTGCTATCAGGTCAAAACTGATCAAATGAAAGGCTCGGGCCCTGTGGCCTGCTCTGATAATCTCCGCCCATACCCATTAGGCACCGCCCATACCCATTAGTCACACCCATTCACATTAGTCTCTGCCCATCTCCGGGCGTGGCGGGAGTCATTTCATCCTTTTGACCAATGGCACGCTCTCATCCAGCTCCAGCACCTCCCTACTCCCTGGTTAGGTCTTGTCCTTTTAAAATAAATGAATTCCATTTTGGGTTGACTTTATTTTTTATAAAGTACAGTAATGGTTTATTTATTTTTTTAATTGTGACACTAGAAGCCATGGTATTAGTGACCAATTAAATGAATATATTTATATTATTTGTATATTTAATCTGTATATTGTCTGTGTACTCTGTTAACTTCACAATGAAGATGATCTATAAAAGTGTCAAGGTAATTATTTTTAATGTTCGTGTTGTATATATGATCATTGAAAAAGTGGAAATATCATTTGTAGCTGTTGTACCTCTCTGTGGGGGGTTGGGGTGGTGTGGGGAATAAGGAAATAAGACTGTCGTTTTTGTTGTTGACTTGGGGTGTTTTAAAACTTCAGTGTTGTTTGTCTTTTTATTCTTGTCATAGTGCACAGGGATAAGGGAACACTTGGAACAGATTTCAACGTTCTCTTAAAGTTTAACTTGAATATGCGCCTTTTTTAAGAAATGTATTGATGGCAGCCCTTTTTGCTTACTCTTAATGTGTGTTTTTAGGTTTATTTTTTTGTACTGTAAAAACTGTGTGGCAATGGGGGGCTCAAGGTACAAACACTTTAGTGTGCCATAGCACAGTCCCTACAGCACAAACACTATAGCGTGCCATAGCACAGTCCCTACAGCACAAACACTATAGCGTGCCATAGCACAGTCCCTACAGCACAAACACTATAGCGTGCCATAGCACAGTCCCTACAGCACAAACACTATAGTGTGCCATAGCACAGTCCCTACAGCACAAACTCTATAGCGTGCCATAGCACAGTCCCTACAGCACAAACACTTTAGTGTGCCATAGCACAGTCCCTACAGCACAAACACTATAGCGTGCCATAGCACAGTCCCTACAGCACAAACACTATAGTGTGCCATAGCACAGTCCCTACAGCACAAACACTATAGCGTGCCATAGCACAGTCCCTACAGCACAAACACTTTAGTGTGCCATAGCACAGTCCCTACAGCACAAACACTTTAGTGTGCCATAGCACAGTCCCTACAGCACAAACACTTTAGTGTGCCATAGCACAGTCCCTACAGCACAAACACTATAGCGTGCCATAGCACAGTCCCTACAGCACAAACACTTTAGTGTGCCATAGCACAGTCCCTACAGCACAAACACTTTAGTGTGCCATAGCACAGTCCCTACAGCACAAACACTATAGCGTGCCATAGCACAGTCCCTACAGCACAAACACTTTAGTGTGCCATAGCACAGTCCCTACAGCACAAACACTTTAGTGTGCCATAGCACAGTCCCTACAGCACAAACACTATAGCGTGCCATAGCACAGTCCCTACAGCACAAACACTTTAGTGTGCCATAGCACAGTCCCTACAGCACAAACACTTTAGTGTGCCATAGCACAGTCCCTACAGCACAAACACTTTAGTGTGCCATAGCACAGTCCCTACAGCACAAACACTATAGCGTGCCATAGCACAGTCCCTACAGCACAAACACTTTAGTGTGCCATAGCACAGTCCCGACAGCACAAACACTACATTGTCCTATAGCACAGTCTCTATAGCTCAAAAACTATAGTATGCTATAATACAGTCCATATAGCCCAATCACTACAGTGTGCTATAATACAGTCCATATAGCCCAATCACTACAGTGTGCTATAATACAGTCCATATAGCCCAATCACTACAGTGTGCTATAATACAGCCCATATAGCCCAATCACTACAGTGTGCTATAATACAGTCCATATAGCCCAATCACTACAGTGTGCTATAATACAGTCCATATAGCCCAATCACTACAGTGTGCTATAATACAGTCCATATAGCCCAATCACTACAGTGTGCTATAATACAGTCCATATAGCCCAATCACTACAGTGTGCTATAATACAGCCCATATAGCCCAATCACTACAGTGTGCTATAATACAGTCCATATAGCCCAATCACTACAGTGTGCTATAATACAGTCCATATAGCCCAATCACTACAGTGTGCTCTAGCACAGACCCCCATTGTGCCACACTACTCAGTGAATGTCGGTATAAATTTGTTCAGACACAGTGTGAGTCATCTCCTGTTTGTCCCAGCACTAACAATGAGGATGTGAATACCGAACTGTACATATTCGTGTTGGCATAGTAATGTCCAACTACTTGCCTGAGAAACCTTTTGTCTTTAAAGTTTAAAAAGTAGAAACAAGGAGAGGGTTTAAGGTATAATATCTGTTTAAGTGTTGTAACGCAGAAGACTGGAGATGCAATTTTCCATGGGTGAAATTACTGTTGAATGTGAACGTAATTGCACTTTTGTTGCCCTTCCTGAAGGTATTTTTGTTTCGGCTGTACTGTACGTGCTCATGCGCTCCCCTCTGTGGGCGCCCTGCCGCCCCCTCCCTCTGTAACGGGCGTCCCATCCGTGTCTGCCCCTGTACAAAGCAATACTGCCACAGCCTCAGCCGCGGCACACCGCACGCAAACTCTCCGCCTGATTGGCCGGGAGATTTAGCGGAATGTGCATATGGACCAATGCACTCTGTCACCTCTTATGGTGTGTTTGCGTTTGTGCCTGTATGTGAATGTGTGTGTGTGTGTTCCTCTTGCTGACTTTATGTTTGTGTTTTGCTTCACCTCTAAGCACAATTTTATGGCGGCTACAAAGCACTCAAGTCAAAATACATCCAGAACTCTGTCTTTACAGCTGAAAGCAAAAGTATTTCATTTCATGTGTTGACATGATTGTTCAATATTCAAAATGTATAGAGAATATCTGAACAATGAATCATGGATATCACCAAAACTATCAATAAAGATTATATGAAATTACTGTTCTTGCTATAGTTAGCCCTTGGTTTATGGTGGGTTTCCTATTTTGACATTAGATTGTTCTGTGCATTTGTGTCTAAGTAGCAATTGGATTTACACCTCAATTCAAGTGCTATTAGGTACAGCCAGCATGTTTCTGTTCATAAGTGAATTTCAGCAATTTTTACATGTTTCAGATGTTGTCTGCCCCTGAAGTTATAGACAGGGTGATGACTTATGGGAAAAGTGACATTCTGTTAGAGTCATTTCTCAAATCACAGCATAGTAATTATGGATCTCCAGTCCATCTCCAGAATACTGGATGTGCATTTGTAGGCTGGATAAGCCCCAGTTTAAATATGTGCCTTGGGCCATTGTTGATAGACAATGCTTATGCAACCGACAAAAGAGCTAACGTGAACAACAAGAAAGTACAAAAGGTGTTTCAGTCAATCAGGTGCTTTTGTGGCCAATTCCACACTTTCTGTGACAGTAAAGTAGGGCATTGGCACTGAGCGCAGCTGGGCAGACTGAGCACACTGAGTGCAGCTGGGCAGACTGAGCACACTGAGCGCAGCTGGGCAGACTGAGCACACTGAGCACAGCTGGGCAGACTGAGAACACTGAGCACAGCTGGGCAGACTGAGCACACTGAGCCCAGTGGGCAGACTGAGCACACTGAGCGCAGCTGGGCAGACTGAGCACACTGAGCCCAGTGGGCAGACTGAGCACACTGAGCCCAGTGGGCAGACTGAGCGCAGCTGGGCAGACTGAGCACACTGAGCCCAGTGGGCAGACTGAGCAAACTGAGCCCAGTGGGCAGACTGAGCACACTGAGCGCAGCTGGGCAGACTGAGCACACTGAGCGCAGCTGGGCAGACTGAGCACACTGAGCCCAGTGGGCAGAGCAACAGGGACTGAATCCTCTCAGTGCTAAGGTTGTGTGTTCACTCTCTATCCTGTCAGTGCTAAAGTTCTGTGTTCACTCTCACAACTTGTGTATTGTGTGTCCATTTATCTGTGCGAGAGGAGAGGATGCTGCCCACTGTTACAACATCACAGATAAAATATTCAGACAAGCTCCCAACTCCATCAAACATTATCCTTGGTGTGTTGCCGTATAAGTAGTCAGCTAATCATATATCCACAACAAAGCAGCACACATTCGGCTGCTGTGTTCCTGCTTTTGGTATGGAATGAAAGTTTATCACACGTTATTATGGGAAAGAACAGAAAGCTGTTTGTACTGGTCATTATTCTGGATGGCATTCACTGATACAGACTCAGACAGAGAAAGCTGGCAGGCTGCTGGGGATGGGAGGTCTGTGCTTACACCATTATTACTCCCATTATTAAACTATAGCATTACATAAGAGTGAGCAGCACGGTTACCACCATGGTCAGTGTGTTTGGGTTCTCACATTGCGGCTGATTGTGAATGTAATGCTTGTATCAAGATTATTCTATCTAGGATTAGCACAGCTAACTTTAGCATGAGAGCCTCAGCCTCGCTGCTCATCTAAAACAGGTGCATATGCTCATGGTGTTCCGCACTGGATCGCTGTGGATGATTGTGTGCACTAATTAACTAATAAAATGTATGTAGGTCTTAGTGTGCATTATACATCACAGCTGTGAGAGAAAGAAGCTCTGCTGCTGTCCATCTTCCCTCTTGTGCCTTTATTTGACACTGGAAGCTGGAAGCTGGAAGCCCACGGCACTGCTGCCATGTCGTCATGTGATCCTGGCTGGAGGAGTCTCTCTCCCAGCGTGTAAGTATATAAATACTGATATATAAATACTGGCCTCACGGCTCCTCTCTGCTACACTGTGTGACAACTTCATTCGAAGGTTGAGTCACTCCAGTTATTCTCTACCACACCCATCAGAGGCGAGGTCAGGACTATGTTTGAACATCTCTGCA
The DNA here is from genome assembly GCA_019788955.1 of Albula glossodonta. Lineage (NCBI taxonomy): Eukaryota > Metazoa > Chordata > Actinopteri > Albuliformes > Albulidae > Albula > Albula glossodonta. The sequence continues at coordinate 50,887 of JAFBMS010000342.1, forward strand.
CACATCCGGCTGTCTGTGTCCGCAAACATCCTGGATCAGCCTCATCCTGACGCTTTAGCCTGACTGAGGGACTGCTGAGGAAGCAGGTGTTCATGGGTAAGGTAAACAGCGCAGGGGCTGCAGCCCTGGCCTTTCAGCGTGGCTCTGCACTGTAAAGCTTTTACGAGGAGAAGCTGAGTGAAAGTGGGTTTGTGAATGTAAGGATGCAGGTTTGGGCCCTGCGCTGATCTTCACTGGAATCGCCTCAGTAAAATGACACAGCACTGTATGGGCTGTACATGGATCCTGGTGAAATATCAGTATAAATGGTGGAGCGGAGTGGAGTGTTTGACTCGAGCAGGACGCTGAGGTGCCGGAGGAAATGACACCGTTTGCAGATGGCAGGGTCTGGCCTCTCGGTCTGTGTGAGCAATCTGCAGCGGCTTTTATCCGGCCGGCAGACATCATGAAGCGGGCTGAACGGCCCTTTCCCAAATGGAGGCAGCCGTTTCATCAGGCCGGTTTATTCACCATTACTGTCACACGAGGGAATTGGGCGCGTGAGCGTGCGCTGAAACCTGCATTAGTGCCTGCCCATATGTCATCGCTGACACTAATTGAGCTGGGAGAGCAGAGTGACATGCGAGGGATGGGCAGAAGCACAATAACGTGCCGATGACAGGACCCCATCAGCGCCCTTTCCTCGCGCCCTTTCCCGGTGCTTATCATCGCCACCCACACCACACTTTGCCGCCCAGTCACTCACCACACCCGTCTCTAAACAAAATCATTACAACCGCAATTGCAACATAAACTGTACCATAAAGAGAGGATGGGTGCTTCTGGAGGTCTCTGCTCCGACCTGCTGCTGGAGGTCACTGCTCCTACGTGCTGCTGGAGGTAACTGCTCCTACGTGCTGCTGGAGGTCACTGCTCCGACCAGCTGCTGGAGGTCACTGCTCCGACCTGCTGCTGAAGGTCTCTGCTCCGACCAGCTGCTGGAGGTCACTGCTCCTACGTGCTGCTGGAGGTAACTGCTCCTACGTGCTGCTGGAGGTCTCTGCTCCGACCTGCTGCTGGAGGTCACTGCTCCAACGTGCTGCTGGAGGTCACTGCTCCTACGTGCTGCTGGAGGTCTCTGCTCCGACCTGCTGCTGGAGGTCACTGCTCCTACGTGCTGCTGGAGGTAACTGCTCCTACGTGCTGCTGGAGGTCACTGCTCCGACCAGCTGCAGGAGGTCACTGCTCCGACCTGCTGCTGAAGGTCTCTGCTCCGACCAGCTGCTGGAGGTCACTGCTCCGACCTGCTGCTGGAGGTCACTGCTCCAACGTGTTTCATGAAAAAAAGTCAAAGGGAAGCTAGTGCTCACTCGCTACACAAAACATGAAAACTAACTGGAATAAACCAGTATCCAGTGCAGCCAGATAAATATAACTATGTGTAACATGTGGAGGTCTCCACATTGGAGCGGACAGACCCATGGTCTATGTACACATTCTGTTAGTAATGCACACACAACAGCTACAGCACTACATAAAACTGCATTAACCATGTGCAAACTGTGTATGCTGTGTGCAGACTCTGCTAGTTATGTGCAGACCAAAGCAATAGTTAGAGGGCTGCAGAGCTGCTGATGTTTTGACATGGTGTGCACAGGACCTGTTTCAGCAGGACAAGAGTAGCGGAGCGTGCCCACACACCGTTTCAGCAGGTCTTCTGAAGGTTTCACTCCGTGAGGCGACTGAGGAGCATGACGGATGACTCTCCCCCCCAGGTGCTGCTGCTGTCCCGGGGGGTGGCGGGGTCTATGGAACATGACACCCCTCCTCCTGTACTCTGTTCCACAAACACACTAATCAGCCCGCCATTTCCCCTGCGGTGCAGGCACTCAGCACTGCTAATGGGATTAACAAACTAGCAGCTAATTATGGAGACTGCCACTCTGGATCACAGACTGCAACCCCCCCCCCACCCCCCGCCAGCCCCAGGTGCAGGCAGCCCCCCTACTCCCCCAGCCTGTTTGGGAACGGAAAGCCAGCGCAGACCTCCTTCACACTTCAAACTGCTGCTTCCTGTTGGGAAGCAGTGGCAGAATAAAAGCAGTGATTAGAGCTGGGGGGGGGGTTTCCTCTCTCCCCTTTAAGACAGATCCCTGACTGATCTCTGACCCACACATCCAGGCCAGACAGTGACTCCTCTGATGGATTTAGCCTTACTGAGCAGTCTGAAAGTCACATAAGGAGTGAAGTGTGAGACAGGTACACTCTGGGCTTAGGCAGTAAGGTGTGAGACAGGTACACTCTGGGGTTAGGCAGTAAGGTGTGAGACAGGTACACTCTGGGGTTAGGCAGTAAAGTGTGAGACAGGTACACTCTGGGGTTAGGCAGTAAAGTGTAAGACAGGCACACTCTGGGGTTAGGCAGTAAAGTGTGAGACAGGTACACTCTGGGGTTAGGCAGTAAAGTGTGAGACAGGTACACTCTGGGGTTAGGCAGTAAGGTGTGAGACAGGTACACTCTGGGGTTAGGCAGTAAGGTGTGAGACAGGTACACTCTGGGGTTAGGCAGTAAGGTGTGAGACAGGTACACTCTGGGGTTAGGCAGTAAGGTGTGAGACAGGTACACTCTTGGGTTATGCAGTAAGGTGTGAGACAGGCACATTCTGGGGTTAGGCAGTAAAGTGTGAGACAGGTACACTCTGGGGTTAGGCAGTAAAGTGTGAGACAGGTACACTCTGGGGTTAGGCATTAAGGTGTGAGACAGGTACACTCTGGGGTTAGGCAGTAAGGTGTGAGACAGGTACACTCTGGGGTTAGGCAGTAAGGTGTGAGACTGGTACACTCTGGGGTTAGGCAGTAAAGTGTGAGACAGGCACATTCTGGGGTTAGGCAGTAAAGTGTGAGACAGGCACACTCTGGGGTTAGGCAGTAAAGTGTGAGACAGGTACACTCTGGGGTTAGGCATTAAGGTGTGAGACAGGTACACTCTGTGGTTAGGCAGTAAAGTGTGAGACAGTTACACTCTGGGGTTAGGCAGTAAAGTGTGAGACAGGTACACTCTGGGGTTAGGCAGTAAAGTGTGAGACAGGTACACTCTGGGGTTGGGCAGTAAAGTGTGAGACAGGTACACTCTGGGGTTAGGCAGTAAAGTGTGAGACAGGTACACTCTGGGGTTAGGCAGTAAAGTGTGAGACAGGTACACTCTGGGGTTGGGCAGTAAAGTGTGAGACAGGTACACTCTGGGGTCAGTGTCCAACAGCAGGGCATTACGGGGGTCAACACACACAGTCTGGGCCCCTTCAAAGAGAAGACTTGAGCTCACTCATCACTTTCCCCAAAACATGCTATAACTGGAGCTGGCCTGAAACGGGTGATTACTGAAACCCATGGCTGAAATATCCTGAAGCGCCTGAAAGCTGAGAGAGGCCTGTAGGAGAAAATGCATGAGAGCTGTCTCCTAATGTACGGAGGACTGCCCCCCTCCACTCTGGGAAATGGCTCTAATGTACACACTGTCCCCCGGGGGCCCAGTCTGAACCTGCCTGGGTCATCCATCAGCCCATTATTACTGAAAGGGACCCCCTTAATTTCAGCAGGATGCCAAAGAAAGAGCTAGAGAGATCCACTCTTTCTCACCTTTGAGGTGCTTCTTTTCATTTCACTTCATGTATCAGATCAAATGGCCACGGATGTGCCGGTCTTTGGTGAGAGAACGGCCATGAGTGAAGCATATTTGCCCGTAATGTGAAGGCAGACACCATCTGTGCCATTGTGCCTCAGTTCCTACCGTACAGAGGAGAGGCACACAAGGCCAGTGACTCATATGGCAGGTCTGTTTGTTTGTTATTAAACAGCAACAAGCATAACACAAAGGAGCAGCACATGTTAGAGCAGCACAGACAGACAGACAGACAGACGGTCAGTCACTCAGGCAAACAGACAATCAGTTACTCAGGCAAACAGACAGACAGACAGACGGTCAGTCACTCAGGCAAACAGACAGGCAGACAGACGGTCAGTCACTCAGGCAAACAGACAGACAGACAGACGGTCAGTCACTCAGGCAAACAGTCAGACAGACAGATGGTCAGTCACTAAGGCAAACAGACAGGCAGTCAGTCACTCAGGCAAACAGACAGGCAGGCAGACGATCAGTCACTCAGGCAAACAGACAGACAGTCAGTCACTCAGGCAAACAGACAGGCAGACCGACGGTCAGTCACTCAGGCAAACAGACAGGCAGACAGATGGTCAGTCACTCAGGCAAACAGACAGGCAGACAGACGGTAAGTCACTCAGGCAAACAGGCAAACAGACAGACAGACAGTCAGTCAGTAAGGCAAACAGACAGACAGACAGACAGACAGTCAGTCACTCAGGCAAACAGACAGGCAGACAGACGGTCAGTCACTCAGGCAAACAGACAGTCAGTCACTCAGGCAAACAGACAGGCAGACAGACGATCAGTCACTCAGGCAAACAGACAGGCAGACAGACGGTCAGTCACTCAGGCAAATACACAGGCAGACAGACAGTCAGTCACTCAGGCAAACAGGCAGACAGATGGTCAGTCACTCAGGCAAACAGACAGGCAGACAGACGGTCAGTCACTCAGGCAAACAGACAGGCAGACAGATGGTCAGTCACTCAGGCAAACAGACAGGCAGACTGCACAGAGTCTGCGGCAGAGTTGCTAGCAAAAGGACGTGGTTCAGTCATCTTGTTTTCGGCTGTCAGCCAGAGGAGCCGATTCTCATACTGTTTGCTCATTTTGTCAATATTTTTTGTGCTTTGCATCCTTTAGCATTCATCGCTCACTCATTCACAAATGATACTCACAATTTTTTCTGTCTGGTTTTCCACCAGTGCTGCAAATCCATAAACAGCCTTCACTAGTTCTCCAAATGACTCTTCCTACCCTTAAAAATGATTTGCTTGCGCTCAAAATGAATAATTTTTGTGTGAGGACACATTTCTCTTTGTAATGAAGCGTAAGCAAACAGTCTTTCTAGTGTGCTCAAAATATCCTTCACCTGCACAGGAATAATGCCAAAGGGCCTTAGCAGATGATTTTATCCAGGATGACTTACACAGGTTATAATTCTGCTCACTGTCCTTTACTGGGAGAATAACCCCCCCTCCCCCATCTCTGCCCGATCTCACGCCCGTCCGCTCTGCCCGATCTCACGCCCATCCACTCTGCCCGATCTCGCGCCCGTCCGCTCTGCCCGATCTCACGCCCCGTCCGCTCTGCCCGATCTCACGCCCGTCCGCTCTGCCCGATCTCACGCCCCGTCCGCTCTGCCCGATCTCACGCCCGTCCGCTCTGCCCGATCTCACGCCCCGTCCGCTCTGCCCGATCTCACGCCCATCAGCTCTGCCGCTCTGCCCGATCTCGCGCCCCGCCCGCTCTGCCCGATCTCGCGCCCCGTCCGCTCTGCCCGATCTCACGCCCGTCAGCTCTGCCGCTCTCCCCGATCTCGCGCCCCGTCCGCTCTGCCCGATCTCGCGCCCCGTCCGCTCTTCCCGATCTCGCGCCCCGTCCACTCTTCCCGATCTCGCGCCCCGTCCGCTCTTCCCGATCTCGCGCCCCGTCCGCTCTGCCCGATCTCGCGCCCCGTCCGCTCTGCCCGATCTCGCGCCCGTCCGCTCTGCCCGATCTCGCGCCCCGCCCGCTCTGCCCGATCTCACGCTCGTCAGCTCTGCCGATCTCACGCCCGTCAACTCTGCCGCTCTGCCCGATCTCACGCCCCGTCCGCTCTCCCCGATCTCGCGCCAGTCCGCTCTGCCCGATCTCACGCTCGTCAGCTCTGCCGCATCTCACGCCCTGTCCGCTCTGCCCGATCTCGCGCCCCGTCCGCTCTGCCGCTCTGCCCGATCTCACGCCCCGTCCGCTCTCCCCGATCTCGCGCCAGTCCGCTCTGCCCGATCTCACGCCCGTCCGCTCTGCTGCTCTGCCCGATCTCGCGCCCCGTCCGCTCTCCCCGATCTCGCGCCCGTCCGCTCTGCCCGATCTCACGCCCGTCCGCTCTGCCGCTCTGCCCGATCTTGCGCCCCGTCCACTCTGCCCGATCTCACGCCCGTCCGCTCTGCCGCTCTGCCCGATCTCGCGCCCCGTCCGCTCTGCCCGATCTCGCGCCCCGTCCGCTCTGCCGCTCTGCCCGATCTCACGCCCCATCCGCTCTCCCCGATCTCGCGCCAGTCCGCTCTGCCCGATCTCGCGCCCGTCCGCTCTGCTGCTCTGCCCGATCTCGCGCCCGTCCGCTCTGCCGCTCTGCCCGATCTCACGCCCGTCCGCTCTGCCCGATCTCGCGCCCCGTCCGCTCTCCCCGATCTCGCGCCCGTCCGCTCTGCCCGATCTCACGCCCGTCCGCTCTGCCGCTCTGCCCGATCTTGCGCCCCGTCCACTCTGCCCGATCTCACGCCCGTCCACTCTCCCCGATCTCGCGCCCGTCCACTCTCCCCGATCTCGCGCCCGTCCACTCTGCCTGATCTCACGCCCGTCAACTCTGCCGCTCTGCCCGATCTCACGCCCCGTCCGCTCTGCCCGATCTCGCGCCCGTCCGCTTTGCCCGATCTCGCGCCCGTCCGCTCTGCCCGATCTCACGCCCCGTCCGCTCTGCCCGATCTCGCGCCCCGCCCGCTCTGCCCGATCTCGCGCCCCGTCCGCTCTTCCCGATCTCGCGCCCCGTCCGCTCTGCCCGATCTCGCGCCCCGTCCGCTCTGCCCGATCTTGCGCCCCGCCCGCTCTGCCCGATCTCACGCTCGTCAGCTCTGCCGCATCTCGCGCCCTGTCTGCTCTGCCCGATCTCGCGCCCCGTCCGCTCTGCCGCTCTGCCCGATCTCACGCCCCGTCCGCTCTCCCCGATCTCGCGCCAGTCCGCTCTGCCCGATCTCGCGCCCGTCCGCTCTGCCGCTCTGCCCGATCTCGCGCCCGTCCGCTCTGCCCGATCTCGCGCCCCGTCCGCTCTCCCCGATCTCGCGCCCGTCAGCTCTGCCCGATCTCACGCCCGTCAGCTCTGCCGCTCTGCCCGATCTCGCGCCCCGTCCGCTCTGCCAGATCTCACGCCCCGTCTGCTCTGCCCGATCTCGCGCCCCGTCCGCTCTGCCCGATCTCGCGCCCCGTCCGCTCTGCCCGATCTCGCGCCCCGTCCGCTCTGCCCGATCTCGCGCCCCGTCCGCTCTGCCTGATCTCGCGCCCCGTCCGCTCTGCCCGATCTCACGTCCCTGTCCGCTCTGCCGCTCTGCCCGATCTCGCGCCCTGTCCGCTCTGCCTGATCTCGCGCCCCATCCACTCTGCCCGATCTCGCGCCCGTGTGCTCTGTCCGATCTCATGCCCCGTCCGCTCTGCCCGATCTCGCGCCCGTCCGCTCTGCCCGATCTTGCGCCCCTGTCCATGTGAACGCAATGCAAACTCCAGCCCTGGCAGGTCTGAGCTTGTTTTTTCCTGTGTTCCTGCACAGGGCGCAGCCTGTGTGAGAAGTCGGGCAGCGCATTGTTCTCCCCGGCCCTGGGGACCGGCCCGTCCTGTGTCTCACTGATCCACGCAAACAGGCATGTGTCCTCACTGAAATGCACCTCGGCCCAGCCGCACACCGCCCCCTGCTTCTCCCCTGCACCACAGTGAGGGCACTCAGCTTCACCCTGACACGGAGGCTGGCTAATAGCGCTAACATTGGCAGATACAGCGGCAAAGGATGCAAAATGACATCTTAGCCAATAACTGTTTTAGCAATGATATGACAGTTATTTAATATGCTATTCTATGGGACTCTGAATGAAGAAACACTGGCAAGAAAACACACACACACACACACAGAGCTGTGTGGCTGACGAGGCTCAGAGCCAGATCTTTACTCCTTTATTCAACACTTACCAATATTTTGATGTTATCTGTGTTGTGTAATGTGAGAGTGCTGAGTTTTCCACCAAACCACAGCACACGATCCCCATGACGGCCAACACTTCCTGCATTTGAGTTACATTCCAATATGGAATAATTACACATTAACACCCTCAGAACGCCACCAAATGAAGCACTCTGAAACCCCCACAAATCACAGGTGAGCAGCAAGGACAAAGTCAAGTTTCTCTCATGTTTCTTACTCAATGGAAACAGAACACCAGTGAAACTGCAGCTCTGATGGTGATGGCAGTGTAGCCAATAAGAAGCTCTGATACTAAAGTGCATTTACACCACACTTCCATTCCTCCCAGAATGCACTGCAACACGCTGCCTCAGCTACAGTGACCTCAGGCTTAAGAGAGTCAGTGCTAGAATACTCGATGCACACCAGCGGAGCTGGACTCTCCCTGACTGGGGAGAGGGAGAGGGCCTGGCTGGGGATAACGGAGAGCACAGGGGATCATTTTCCTCTCTGCGTTGAAGAGTCACTCCCACATACAGTCAGGACGCAGTTACTGTACAAACAATCAATATGTTCTCTGTGCATGCAAACAGTAATGCAGGAAGTGTCCATCCATCTTCAACTGTATAAATCAGCCCAAAGTGAAGGCAGTAATGCAGAGCTGCATGTGCTGGGAGGGGAGCATTCACTAATTCAAATTCGCCTGGAGACTGTCGGTACAGCTGTAGAGATAGCAATAAGCCATCTTAAAGTACACTAACTATAAATCAATTACACAGCTGTGCTGTTCTGTGCACAGTCACACAAAGACCTCACACTTTGCTGTGCACAGTCACACTTGGACCTCACACTTTGCTGTGCACAGTCACACTCGGACCTCAGACTGTGCTGTGCACGGTCACACTCGGACCTCAGACTGTGCTGTGCACGGTCACACTCGGACCTCAGACTGTGCTGTGCACGGTCACACTCAGACCTCAGACTGTGCTGTGCACGGTCACACTCACACCTCAGACTGTGCTGTGCACGGTCACACTCGGACCTCAGTCTGTGCTGTGCACGGTCACACTCGGACCTCAGACTGTGGTGTGCACGGTCACACTCGGACCTCAGACTGTGCTGTGCACGGTCACACTCGGACCTCAGTCTGTGCTGTGCACGGTCACACTCGGACCTCAGACTGTGCTGTGCACGGTCACACTCGGACCTCAGACTGTGCTGTGCACGGTCACACTCACACCTCAGACTGTGCTGTGCACGGTCACACTCAGACCTCAGTCTGTGCTGTGCACGGTCACACTCAGACCTCAGTCTGTGCTGTGCACGGTCACACTCAGACCTCAGACTGTGCTGTGCACGGTCACACTCACACCTCAGACTGTGCTGTGCACGGTCACACTCAGACCTCAGACTGTGCTGTGCACGGTCACACTCAGACCTCAGTCTGTGCTGTGCACGGTCACACTCAGACCTCAGACTGTGCTGTGCACGGTCACACTCACACCTCAGACTGTGCTGTGCACGGTCACACTCAGACCTCAGTCTGTGCTGTGCACGGTCACACTCAGACCTCAGACTGTGCTGTGCACGGTCACACTCACACCTCAGACTGTGCTGTGCACGGTCACACTCAGACCTCAGTCTGTGCTGTGCACGGTCACACTCAGACCTCAGACTGTACTGTGCACGGTCACACTCAGACCTCAGTCTGTGCTGTGCACGGTCACACTCAGACCTCAGACTGTGCTGTGCACGGTCACACTCAGACCTCAGACTGTGCTGTGCACGGTCACACTCAGACCTCAGACTGTGCTGTGCACGGTCACACTCAGACCTCAGTCTGTGCTGTGCACGGTCACACTCAGACCTCAGACTGTGCTGTGCACGGTCACACTCAGACCTCAGACTGTGCTGTGCACGGTCACACTCACACCTCAGACTGTGCTGTGCACGGTCACACTCAGACCTCAGTCTGTGCTGTGCACGGTCACACTCAGACCTCAGACTGTGCTGTGCACGGTCACACTCAGACCTCAGACTGTGCTGTTCACGGTCACACTCAGACCTCAGACTGTGCTGTGCACGGTCACACTCAGACCTCAGTCTGTGCTGTGCACGGTCACACTCAGACCTCAGACTGTGCTGTGCACGGTCACACTCAGACCTCAGACTGTGCTGTGCACGGTCACACTCAGACCTCAGTCTGTGCTGTGCACGGTCACACTCAGACCTCAGACTGTGCTGTGCACGGTCACACTCACACCTCAGACTGTGCTGAAGCCACCCCACACTAGCTTTACTTCCTCATCTCTGAGTGAGGGCTCCTGAAACGAGATGAGGGGCTCTTTTATGACAGAACAGTTCATTTGTTTGTCCACATTTCCTGAAGTGACCTGTTACTGAAATGCTCTGAGCACACGGTAATCTGGCCGTACATACTTGAATAGCTCTTAGCCTAATAGTACTGGGCTTGGTGGGGAATACTAAACATGGTTTCTATGACAACTTAAATCCGAGGGTGCCTACACCTTCAGCAAAGCAATCAAAGGTTCAGACATACTCACAGATGGTATGCACACAAATGTGTTTTTATACAGTGGGGGACAAAACATTTAAAAGGCGTCTCAGTTTCCATCAGTGGCAAATCTAAATCAGTTTCATAAACGGCTGCAGATAATGCATAACGCAGATGAGAATGCAGGCCCAGGTAAGTAATGCTCCACATTCACACTGGCCATTCAGCACATGCTCTCATTCACAATGACTTACTTAGTAATAAGTGCACACAATAGGCTAATTTAGCATATCCCACCTCCACAGTTTGCCACTGTGCTCTCCATCTCTGCTGATACCAATTAAAATGCCCCTCCCTCTCCTCAGGGCCCACAGAGCAGGACGGCCCACCTGTGGGACCCACATCACCTGGCTCTGCCGGGGTGCAGGCCTAGGTCACTGCTAACGATGTTTAAAGGACCATTTAAAAACTTAAAAAAAGAAACAAGGGAACTTGCTTTTTTGCAGTAAAACACAGTCTATTGTCTGCTTTGCCAAGCATTTTAATGTTTGCCATTATCACAGAAAAGGGTGCTTGCATCAGTTGTACCAGAGTGTTTGAGTAAAGCAAGGTTAGCATCTCCAGTACCAGGGCATTTTAGCAAATTATGAGAATCTCCACAAGTGCAAATGATCAAAATCTGTAATTAGGGGTCTAGTTATGGGAGGGTATTTAGGATTCGTTTGCAATTAGAATGACTCTTTTACAATAATGTTATGTTTTCAGGTTTACTGACAGCCACAGTAATGCAGTCAGTGTTCATTTGCATTTGCATTAAAATGGTCATGAGAAAACCTGATCAGCCCTGTTCTTCCAACACTGTAGAAACGAGCAAGCAAGCAACTTTATTTGGATAGCACATTCCAGTTTGAGTTCAATAGTGTTGAGGTTAAAGCCAACATCATTCAAGAAGTTTTGTTTTCTTGTTTCCGCTCACTCTGAAAAAGATATTTGCTCCAAAGCAAACACACATCAGAAACACAAACGGCCATCCTGTTGCATTTGGCAGAAAAATGCATTCTGAGCATTTTCATCTGAAACTTGAGCTGAACTCTCAGCCCTCCCTATTAAGACTAATGAGAGTCATTGCAAGGCCAAAGGCAAGGGTCAGTACAGCGCTCTTTCAGACAGGCAAGAGTGTATAGACATAGAAGCACATATACACACACACAAACTGGTACATACACGACCACTTACACACACTTCACAGAAATAAACACAGACATGCAGCCACCCCCCCCTTCCCAGCGGAGGATGGCTGTGTTTGAGCAGGTGGATGCTTTGTTCTGGGGCCGCCCTGTATGTGCTGTTTGCATTCAGTGTCTGCCATTGTTATGCCCCTCCCCCAGGCCTTGCAGTGCAATGCATCATGGGATTTCTAAGCAATGTGATGAATAAAAGCTAAAATTTTTAGATACAAATTTCATAGAGGATTTTCAATATGGAGAACAAAAGCATTGAAGTGGTAAGGTACAGCTGAGAGACAAGGAGAGCAAGGAGCATGAATGTTCAGCTGTGTCTCTCAGCTCTCCTTAAAACAGCACAGGCCGGTGAGACAGCTTCAAGGGGGTTACGATCTCTTAAAATGCAACAACCTGGTGACAGATGTGTGAACAGCAAAGTCTCTTTTCCATTTCAGTTTCCCAAACACTTTTGCCATTGCTCCTTAGATTGTCTGATTTCAAATCCATAATCCAAGTCAATCGTCACTAGATTCCTGGAATTTAGCAACCATTTTTTGTTTGCAGACTTGCTGTGGTCTGCCTGTGCTGTAGCCTCTCAGAGCTGCAGCCTGTGCTTGAGCTGTAGCCTCTCAGAGCTGCAGCCTGTGCTTGAGCTGTAGCCTCTCAGAGCTGTAGCCTGTGCTTGAGCTGTAGCCTGTGATTGAGCTGGATGTTGCCGTGGCAGCTGTATCCATGGCGTCCCCACACCCCCCCAGCCCTGCCTCAGGGGCTGCTGTCTGCCTCAGAGGTGCGCAAACACAAAAATCTCACTGTAAATCTGAGTGAAAGGGAATGCAGAGGGAAGAATGCAGATTCACAGCGGTGTTACCTCCCCGTGGGGTGGGGGACAGAGCATCAGCAGGGCTGTGGCCTTTCTTTCAGAGACACCATGGATGCAGTTTTAGGGTGCAGTAAGGCCCTCCCCCAGAACAGCACCATCTCATCACACGGGGGGGGGGGGGGTTTACCTGCATAATGCTGCTGTAAGTAGACCCCCTCCCTCCCCGTTTATCACGCTACGCTGTTATGGGGGGGGTCACCTGCATAATGCTGCTGTAAGTAGACCCCCTCCCTAACCGTTTATCACGCTACGCTGTTATGGGGGGGGTCACCTGCATAATGCTGCTGTAAGTAGACCCCCTCCCTCCCCGTTTATCACGCTACGCTGTTATGGGGGGGGTCACCTGCATAATGCTGCTGTAAGTAGACCCCCTCCCTCCCCGTTTATCACGCTACGCTGTTATGGGGGGGGGTCACCTGCATAATGCTGCTGTAAGTAGACCCCCTCCCTAACCGTTTATCACGCTACGCTGTTATGGGGGGGGTCACCTGCATAATGCTGCTGTAAGTAGACCCCCTCCCTCCCCGTTTATCATTCTACGCTGTTATGGGGGGGGTCACCTGCATAATGCTGCTGTAAGTAGACCCCCTCCCTAACCGTTTATCACGCTACGCTGTTATCGGCTGTTCCGCAGCTGGCTCTCTATTGTTTGATTCTCCTTCTCTTTCAGTGCTTGATTAGTTTACCTATTTTAAACGGTTACCCTGAGAAACAGGTTAGTTTATATCTCATGTGTCTGAATGGATGTGCATCTGTCTCTCCTCCTTAGGCCGCAGGAAAACAGTCTCTCACCTGCGTGCTTGCATACATTTACGATTTACTCATATAGCGACCTCAATACAGAAATACTGGGATGCAGCTGTGACACGGGTGACTATGACACTGGGTTCACACCATTAATCATGCTGTCCAGCTGCCTCACAGAACTCTCAGTATCACGTAGCACAATCCAGCACTGGCTGCAGTGTGATTGACTGAGCTTTGGTCTTGCACAATAACTTCCCCCTGAGACACAAACCTTTTCCCATCATCCCCGGATCTGTGCAGGAGCAAACCAATACGCCATCTGACGCGCTCCCTCTGCACGAGCCCATTCTGCCCTCAGTGCAGCACGCCTAGCTTTAGCAGCGCGCCAAGCTTTAGCAGTGCATGTACAGCAGACTCATAAAGGCTGTGGAAACAGATAATGATTGCTCACAGCGGTACAGCTAATGTAAGGAGAGGAAGCATTAGGCAGAGAAGAGCTGGAGAGGAGACAGGACGCAGAGAAGAGCCAGAGAGGAGGCAGGACGCAGAGAAGAGCCGGAGAGGAGGAAGGACACAGAGAAGAGCCGGAGAGGAGGCAGGATGCAGAGAAGAGCCGCAGTGGAGGGAGGACGCAGAGAACAGCCAGGGGGGAGGCAGGACACAGAGAACAGCCGGAGAGGAGGGAGGACGCAGAGAAGAGCCGGAGAGGAGGGAGGACACAGAGAACAGCCGGAGAGGAGGCAGGATGCAGAGAACAGCTGGAGAGGAGGCAGGATGCAGAGAAGCACTGGAGAGGAGGAAGGACGCAGAGAAGAGCCGGAGAGGAGGGAGGACGCAGAGAAGGGCCGGAGAGGAGGGAGGACGCAGAGAACTGCCGGAGAGGAGGGAGGACGCAGAGAACTGCCGGAGAGGAGGCAGGATGCAGAGAACAGCCGGAGAGGAGGAAGGAGAGGAGGAAAGATGCAGAGAACAGCCGAAGAGAAAGTAGGATGCAGAGAACAGCAAGAATGGAACATTAATGCATGCAGGACTTACAGAGCTCAGACAGCAGGTGTTGCTCATTTCAGGTAATCAGCAGGGGACATTCTGGAGTCTCCTGTCCCAAATATTGCTTTGGAAAATGGTAACATCCTGTTGCATCTCCAGCATTGGGCTCATTAATTACAGCTGCTCGCAGGAAGGAAACACGCCTCCTGGGAGGTCCTCTGCATATTTTTGGAACCTTGTAGAAATGAGCTGATCTTCACAAACTGATCAGCTCTTACTCTAATCCACATTCAGCTGCTCCATGAGGTGATGCTGTCTTACCTGCTGACTACATGCAGAGCTCCACACACAGGTGTGAGCAGTGTGATTTCCCAGGTTTATAGCTCTCCATTCATAGTCAGTGTGAGACTCACACACTCAGGCATGCCTCACTCCAAGATGCCAAAGACTCAGACTCTGGGATAAGGGTGAAAGTTGAGTGGATTTTGACAACTATACTGTAGTATTCCACTCTTGGGAGAAAAATGGAAGACTGCAGCTGGGCAGTGACCTATAAGCTGTGTCTGTATGTCTCTCTGGCCTAGAGCTGTGTCCGTATATCTCTCAGGCCTAAGAACCGACAGCAGCACACCTGAGCAACTGGGCCATATGCAGGAACCGTCCACACACCAGAGGTGAGGGCATGGTCAGCCCCTATCTCACCCCACAAAGTGACATTTATCGATTGTCTTTGTCTCTGACATTCCCAAAAGATTCATGCAAATGGAAAATACCCGTTCTCTATGTTGTGGTCTTCCATTGTTACAATATCTTCCTTTAGCTCCAGTGGCAGTCATTATATTATTGGTAGCTGAATGGCAGTCATTATATTATTGGTAGCGGAATGGCAGTCGTTATATTATTGGTAGCGGAATGGCAGTCGTTATATTATTGGTAGCTGAATGGCAGTCGTTATATTATTGGTAGCTGAATGGCAGTCATATTATTGGTAGCTGAATGGCAGTCGTTATATTATTGGTAGCTGAATGGCAGTCGTTATATTATTGGTAGCTGAATGGCAGTCGTTATATTATTGGTAGCTGAATGGCAGTCGTTATATTATTGGTAGCTGAATGGCAGTCGTTATATTATTGGTAGCTGCCTGTAAATACCTGCTGCACATTTAGCTAATCCACCCCTCTGTGTTGTTGTCAGCATATAATTTTTTCTCTAGTTTCCAC
Source organism: Albula glossodonta (assembly GCA_019788955.1). Lineage (NCBI taxonomy): Eukaryota > Metazoa > Chordata > Actinopteri > Albuliformes > Albulidae > Albula > Albula glossodonta. The sequence goes on from JAFBMS010000342.1 coordinate 66,305, forward strand.
AGTGGCAAAATCATTAGTTTCATTACCACATTTTTGCACCATTAAAATGGTCAAAAAATGATAAAATTGTATAGGCATAGGAATAAGATGCCTGATTTTTCAGATGCATAAGTTAAGTCGGGCATGCCGTCATTTTTGTGGCATGACTAAGAGGCCCTTGGAAAGAATCCCACAATGTCACACATTCATGAGTGAGTGTCCCTGTCCTTCTGTCTCACTGTTTCTATAAAATCCAAACATCGCCCTTTTTTTGAGGGGTTGACATGCATTGCTTTATTTCCAGTCTTTAGGTTTTGTTCTGGCTTTTCTCATTTGCACCTGCTGTTTGAACATTTCACCGCCACACACACATAGAGATGCTCCCAGTTAAATCAATAGCACAGTCTGCCGTCTGTAGCTGCTCTCCTCGGCTATTTTTAGCCCTTATTCTGTGTAACTGTGTCTACCACCTCCTCTCTCCAAAGTGTGAATTTATTTTCATTCTGATTTGACAGAAAATACCCTCGCAGTAAAGCAATGTTCTGTGGGTGATTTTCTGTGAATGATCTTGTTTTTGGTTCATGATTAGATGTACAGCGCAGAAAGGTGAACATGGCAGTGTCTGAGACGCGGCTGAAGGGCGGGGCATGGCACTGTCTGAGACGCGGCTGAAGGGCGGGGCATGGCGGTGTCTGAGACGCGGCTGAAGGGCGGGGCATGGCAGTGTCTGAGACGCGGCTGAAGGGCGGGGCATGGCAGTGTCTGAGACGCGGCTAAAGGGCGGGGCATGGCAGTGTCTGAGACGCGGCTAAAGGGCGGGGCATGGCACTGTCTGAGACGCGGCTGAAGGGCGGGGCATGGCAGTGTCTGAGACGCGGCTGAAGGGCGGGGCATGGCAGTGTCTGAGATGCGGCTGAAGGGCGGGGCATGGCAGTGTCTGAGACGCGGCTGAAGGGCGGGGCATGGCAGTGTCTGAGACGCGGCTGAAGGGCGGGACATGGCACTGTCTGAGACGCGGCTGAAGGGCGGGGCATGGCACTGGCTGAGACGCGGCTGAAGGGCGGGGCATGGCACTGGCTGAGACGCGGCTGAAGGGCGGGGCATGGCACTGGCTGAGACGCGGCTGAAGGGTGGGGCATGGCAGTGTCTGAGACGCGGCTAAAGGGCGGGGCATGGCAGTGTCTGAGACGCGGCTGAAGGGTGGGGCATGGCAGTGTCTGAGACGCGGCTGAAGGGCGGGGCATGGCAGTGTCTGAGACGCAGCCAGACAGCGTACGCCAGCTCTCTCCAGCCTGCACACAGACAGGGCAGTTCCTGTTTAACAGGCTAAGTGCCCATCGCTGAAAGGTAATCGATGAGTCACAGCGACAAGGAAGACCTCCCTGATAGCCAAGCAGCGGCAAAGAATTGAGTGGTAGAACCAAAAGATCAGATCCAGCAGGTATTTATTCAAAACGCAGCAACACCTTGGGCAAATACCTGCTGACGGGAGGACTGGAGCTGAACTCATTAGTGATAAAGCCAGCCAGAGCCTGGGCCGTTTCCCTAATGCTGACCCTGCCAGCCTCTGCTCTCACATGCTAATGTGGAGTATAGGAGCCTATGCTGTCACTAGCATACTCATATGTGCTGGTTTTATTCTTCTGGTGTTGTTTTCATCCACTCTGTTATTCCCATAGCTACTGACAATTGAGTGTGCTGGAGATACAAGGGCAAAGGTCATGTCCATGGCAACCTGATGAAGCTCAGTGGAACAGTAGTAACCCTGCTGGAGGCAGAGACAAACTCTCATAAAAACACAGGACCATTTAGGGAGCGAAGTACCATGGAGTACCAAGAGGGGTGAGATGTCAGAAAGCTCCAGCGCTAAGCCCTGCTCCAGTGGTATACCCTGCTCCAGTGCTAAGCCTTGCTCCAGTGCTATACCCTGCTCCAGCACTAAGCCCTGCTCCAGTGTTATACGCTGCTCGAGTGCTAAGCCTTACTCCAGTGTTATACCCTGCTCCAGTGCTAAGCCTTGCTCCAGTGCTATACCCTGCTCCAGCACTAAGCCCTGCTCCAGTGCTATACGCTGCTCCAGTGCTAAGCCCTACTCCAGTGTTATACCCTGCTCCAGTGCTAAGCCCTGCTCCAGTGTTATACCCTGCTCCAGCACTAAGCCCTGCTCCAGTGTTATACCCTGCTCCAGTGTTACACCCTAGAAGTGAGGAGCTGCTGGAGGCAGAGCCCCGGCTCCTCCTCTTGTATTTGGCCTCCTGTCACAAAATGAGGGAAAGCCACTGACAACCACCTCCTTTACTGGCAACACTGTGTGCTGGACATTTTACACAGGGCGAAAGGTTCTCTGTCTCCCTTTGCGCCCCTCTCTCTCTGTCTCTGTGTTTCCCTCTCTCCTGGGAGGCTGGCAGTTGCTTGGTAGAGTCTCGGAGGGGGTCGAGGGTGGTGGGGGGGGGCTCAGGTAGTTGGGCAGTGGGATTAGCAAAGAGAAAACAAAGAGCAAAACAGCAATCCTACAGAGACCCCCCCTCAGAGAGACAAAACAGAGACCCCCGCTCAGCGATACCCACGATACCCAACAGAGCCCCCCCTCCTCAGAGAGACCAAACAGAGCCCCCCCCCCAGAGTGACCCAACAGAGCCCCCCCCCCACCCCCTCAGAAAGACCAAACAGAGCCCCCCCTCACAGAGCACACACAGTCACAGGGGAGGTGTGTCTCTCAGGACGCAGAGCACACGGTTTCACCCTGAGCATCAGACCGAGCTCTCTCTGGCTGCTCCCAGTCTGCATGCGTTTCCCCAGCATGCTGCAGTACCTTTATGCCCTCATTACAGCACAGCACCCCTTTGCACAGCAGCAGGCAACAGCACAGCCTGTCATGCTCAGCTAACAGGTTTAGCACAGATCAGCTATCATCCCTGTTAGCCAGACACACCTGGCACGCCCTGCTGGCCCTGCAGCTCTGGCAGAGCTCACTGTGCAGAGAGAATGATGCTCTCATCAAGGTTATAACTCTTCACAGGTCACTGAGCACGTTAGTCATGCTAAGCCAGGCCCACATCACATCTCACAGCTGCCGCTTCTCAGACCATTCCCAGAATCTCTATGAAGCGGGGCTAAATGCTCTCCATACAAAGACATGCTCAGTTTACTGCCAGTTCAGTCACATGACCATCACAGAAACCTTACTACATTACTGTGCTTCCTTATTGCAGTTAGAAATGTATTTTGGGTTACCATTCATTCATTCATTCATATTCATTCATACTGAGATTATCAGCTAAGCAGTCTTTCATTGTGTTATGACCCAAAATCCACCAATGTTCCAATAACAGAGTGAAGCTGAGTGAACACAAACCCACCTCGACCCTAACGCGCAGAACAAGATGGACTCAGAGTGTGTAAAAGAATGATGGAAGTCTCAGTTGACTTTAACAGCACGCACAACAGTCTGTGCCACTTTTCACCTGTATGGGCACATATTAATACACTCTACATAAACATAAACACAGAGGAAAGCAGAAAATAAAAGATGTGTAATTTGGCCCTCCATAGATATGTTTCACTTGGAGGAGTCTACGCTCATGACATCGCTGATATTTCCTCTCTGTCAATCACTGGACTCCAGCAAGACTTCTTTCATGCACAAAATCACATGTATTTGTTGCTAGAAATAAGCAAACCACTCCTCTAAAAAGAATGATCACAGCCATTACCCTCAGTGCACAAACTGAGTACAACAGCAAACAGAAGTGCCACGCCTTTGTGTGAGGCATCATTCATACAGCCTCAAGCACAAACAAAAAAAGGTGATTTAGCTGATTTTCTCTATGAAACAGATGCCAGGAAAGATTAATATGGTTGTCTAGTTCAGCAATGGACATCATAAATACAAGGGAGATTATGGTTTTCTTTTTATAGTGTAAAAATGCTGAAGAGCAAATGCACAGAAAATGTACAAATATTTATCACCTTGTAATGAAAGGATTAAAACAAAAGGTGTAATGTAAACCACAAATATTTAAACAAACATGTGTTCACTAACTTAAAGTCTGTTTGCTTCAACATGCTATAATTCATACCAACACTTACATTTTACACTTTCTCATATTTGAGACACCACGCATCATACAAAAAAAAGAGAAAATTGAGGAACTGTCATGTGAAATATTCATAAACACAAGTGTTTATAAGAGGGCTGAAGCTGCAGACAGCAACGTGACATTTGGAGTGTGGTGTGGCCAGCCGGAGAGAACATGGAAAATCCATCAGAGGAGGGGGGGCTCTCTGAGGTGATGGGGGGGGGGGGCTCTGCTCTCTGTGCAGCCCTGCTTAGGGTTCTCTGCCCACCACAGCTAACGGACCCCACGAGCTGGACTCCAAACAGAGCAACACACTACACACACATTACACGCCACTCAAACAGCGACATACACATTATACAGCTTACACACAGCCACACACACGCTACGTGTGACTCAAACAGCACACACAAATTATACAGCGCACACACAGCTACACACACACACAACGTGTGACTCAAACAACGCACACAGAGTGACACACACATTATACAGCACAGGTAAAATGAGGTAAACCCAGGTAAAGACAGGAATACTGATGCTCCTCAGATACAAGCCCCCATTACTCTGTAGATGTTACACATTCACCTTTCTGTACCTGTCTCTTTCTCTGTCTCTCTCTCTCTCCCTGTATATCTCTCTTTTTCCCCTCTCCCTGTATATCTCTCTTTTTCCTCTCTCCCTGTATACCTGTCTCTTTCTCTCTCTCCCTGTATACCTGTCTCTTTATCTCTCTCCCTGTATATCTCTCTTTTTCCCCTCTCTCCCTGTATATCTCTCTTTTTCCCCTCTCCCTGTATATCTCTCTTTTTCCCCTCTCTCCCTGTATATCTCTCTTTCTCTCTCTCCCTGTATATCTCTCTTTTTCCCCTCTCTCCCTGTATATCTCTCTTTTTCCCCTCTCCCTGTATACCTGTCTCTTTATCTCTCTCCCTGTATATCTCTCTTTTTCCCCTCTCTCCCTGTATATCTCTCTTTTTCCCCTCTCTCCCTGTATATCTCTCTTTCTCTCTCTCCCTGTATATCTCTCTTTTTCCCCTCTCCCCGTATATCTGTCTCTTTATCTCTCTCCCTGTATATCTCTCTTTTTCCCCTCTCCCTGTATACCTGTCTCTTTATCTCTCTCCCTGTATATCTCTCTTTTTCCCCTCTCTCCCTCAATGCGCTCAGTTCCAGTCCTAATGTGGTGCTGGGTGCTCTCTATGCTGTAGGTGAGTGACGAGCTCAGAAGAGCTGTTTAGCTTTTCACAGGGCCAGAGTAACTTTTGTGTAGTTAAAACAGGTTGGGAAATGTTTCATTTTTCAACAACATCATCAGGTGATAGCCAATGAGACTGCAGCGTTGTCATGTGTCCCTCCTAGACTGAAACAACCCACCCAAGTTAGGTTCCAACCCACATGCACTTTCTACAAGTCTTCCTAGTGTTCATGGCTAAAGAAAACAGTTCTTCTGGCCCAAGCACAATTTACAGCAACAAAATATAATATTCAGAGGAAAAAAAAAGGACATTTCTGAGGGCACCTGGACAGCATGACACACAGGGGGTAGGAGGCATCCCCATGGCCAATCAGGAGGTAGGAGAGCATCCCCACAGCCAATCAGAGGGTAGGAGGCCTCCCCACAGCCATTACATCACTTCCAACTGCCTCTGGTGTAAACACAGGGCTGTCCACTGATCTGCTCACACTAGACACTTTTGAGGAACTGTGGTGTGGATGGCACTGGAGCAAAAAATCCAAATCCCTCATAATCACCCCGACCAATGTGTTATGCACTGAGGAACGCCTACTTTTGGTCTACACTGTTGCTTCAGACACAAACAGCATTACATTCAAGTGGTTAAGCTAGAGGATGTACATTAGGGCCAGCATTACCCATTACCAGACTAAAGAGCCGTAATGGAGGAGTTCCATAGTGTAACAACATTAGCCTCCTCCAGACTAAAGAGCCGTAATGGAGGAGTTCCATAGTAAAGCGTCATTAACATCTGCCAGACATGAAAAGCTGTAACAGCTTTGCATTTCCACTATAGGCCTTTAGCGGAAACACTGGTGTAGAGTGACTTATGCAGTGTGGCTTTTCTGCTGAACACTGCCCAGTAAATCACATTAAAATAGTCTATGAATAAATGAAAATGAAAAAGTAGAGAGTAGATGCAACCACTCCATCCTCTTGCACTGAAGACTGGTGTACAAACTGACATTATCTGATAGTCCATTTGCCTGGGTTCCACTGCATTCACACCTGCCCACAGGTGAGCTGCAATGGGGGCAGCGCATGCATCCTCAATGGCACACATGCGCAAATACAAACTGCAGAGAAAAATGGATCAAAAAATATATATACACAAAAGTGGCAGGTTTATTAGAGCTGATATACTGTAATTAAAATGGCAAACATGTAATTTCAGACAGAACAAAGACTGTAATTATGAAAGTGTAGCAAAAATATTATTCAAATAGCACAAAGACCCCTTAAAAACAGTGTACTACAGTACATAAACTGTATAAACTCAAAACACTGAATTCCCCTAAACGTCGCTGTGACAGGCTTAAACCATCCCAGTAAACTCGTTAACCACAAACAGAAGCTTCCAGTCTGCATCTGGAAAAACGTTTAGCAACGTCCATTTTACGATTGAGGTTTTCTCAGCACATCATCTCACACACAAGACACATTCTAACCCAGGAATAAACCACCAGTTGAAAACATAAAAATGCACTTGCTGTACATCTAATGTTTTCTTTACTACACATCCATGTTAAAGTAATAAAGATCGCCTTTTAGTGTTCTAAGTTTGACTCGCACGAACGCCGTTTTTCAAGCTACGCGCAAGTAAGCCAACTCGCCTCAAACTTTAAAACGTACACTCCCATCTACATTGGCCGTGCATACAGGACAGACTACAGTTCTTAGTGAGCTGAATATTAATTAAATGAACGTTTTCAGTAAAGGGAAAGGTACTTACTGACAAGTGAATAAGGAAGCAAAGTGCTCAGTTGAATGTGTTTACTCGGCGGGCCGCTTCGCTTTCGACGCGACACAGGTGAAATGCCCATGGCAGAACCCACACAGCTGAGACATGGCATACAATACTAATCAATGCAGAGCCATGCAAAACGAAAAATGCAGAAATGTTTTTAAGTTATGGACGGTGCTTTTATTTCCTTCGAATAAGTGAAGCGTATCGTACCTACCTTGCTACTTCTGTATGCTTGTGGTGTCTGATTATGAAGAGGCTGCTCAGGTGTGTTTCACACGGACAGCTAGAGACAGGGTGTTAAGGTGAAACCAGTACACTTATGCATGTCCACTTACTAATGTGATTTTTACTATATTTTATACTCACAAGACAAGATAGAAGAAGAAGCATTAGATATGAATGTATGGTAATATGAGTTTTCCATCATTTTGAGATCAGATGAGTTTTGCGTTTGCACGCTGGATGTGACAGTAATATAGTATGCAGACTCCCACATGCCCTGGTCCTGTGCTCTTTCTGCGGCCTAGAGAGCCATGTCCTGCCCATTAGCGTCAGAGCCAGCTATGATGATAATGGACTTCTCTTTTAAGAAAAGGAAGTAGTTGCAGGACCCAGTTGTGTTTGAGAAGCCATTAGCAGAGCAGACAAACATTTAAATCAGCTTCTAATGCCCACTGGGCGACTGGGTGGGTTGGGATTTCACTGGTTCACAGGAAGTACAGATGGGATGTCTTATGTAAGGCTGTTCAAGGGTAGATGTACAACAGCTATATCAGTCTGTCCATTTGAATGTAAGACTAGAGCAGCGGTATTCACAATAGTTTACAACGTATTTTTAAGTTCCATTACAAGTAAATCTAAAGAGACTTCAACACAAATGTTTGTTACCATTTCCTTTGTCTTTGTCTTCCAAAAACTTCACTTGTTTCATTTGTGAGTCTGTCGTTCAGTTGATTTTAAATGTATATGATCTTTCAAAAGAAATCCTTTTGCTGAAGCATGTAACCGTAACTGTAAAATGTAAAATTAAAGCATTACCTTTTGAAGGTTGGGGACATGCAGAAACAGGCAGGTAAGAGGTCGTGAGACATGCAGAAACAGGCAGGTGAGGGGTTGGGGACATGCAGAAACAGGCAGGTAAGAGGTCGTGAGACATGCAGAAACAGGCAGGTAAGAGGTCGTGAGACATGCAGAAACAGGCAGGTAAGAGGTCGTGAGACATGCAGAAACAGGCAGGTGAGAGGTCGTGAGACATGCAGAGACAGGCAGGTAAGAAGTTGGGGACATGCAGAAACAGGCAGGTGAGAGGTTGGGTACATGCAGAGACAGGCAGGTAAGAAGTTGGGGACATGCAGAAACAGGCAGGTGAGAGGCTGGGTACATGCAGAAACAGGCAGGTGAGAGGTTGGGGACATGCAGAAACAGGCAGGTGAGAGGTTGGGGACATGCAGAAACAGGCAGGTGAGAGGTTGGGGACATGCAGAAACAGGCAGGTGAGAGGTCGAGGGACATGCAGAAACAGGCAGGTAGGAAGTTGGGTACATGCAGAAACAGGCAGGTGAGGGGTTGGGGACATGCAGAAACAGGCAGGTGAGGGGTTTGGGACATGCAGAAACAGGCAGGTAAGAGGTTGGGGACATGCAGAAACAGGCAGGTAAGAGGTTGGGGACATGCAGAAACAGGCAGGTAAGAGGTTGGGGACATGCAGAAACAGGCAGGTGAGAGGTTGAGGACATGCAGAAACAGGCAGGTGAGAGGCTGGGGACATGCAGAAACAGGCAGGAAGGAAACAAGCAAAAAAAAAGCTTTTAGAAAAGAGGTCTGAAACATTTCCAAAACTATTCTCCACTCAAGAGATTTCCAGCATGAAAAATTAGAATTTGACTTAATGAAAACCAGTTTAATTAAAACTTAAAATAAACAAATACACAATGGTTGAGAGCCGTGCTCACAGATGAAAAGCTCCCGGCACAGACGCATGATCAGCCAGATCTCCCCTGTGCGCCGGGGCAAAATGAGCCCCTGGGTGGGATGGCTGGGGGGGGAAGTGTTCGTTTAATAAAGCTGCACTGTAGATCTCCCTCTCAGAGCTTTCCCACACAGACAGCCCTACTGTACCCGTGATATACAGGCTCAGATCACCACAGGGAATGCTGGGATATACAGGCTCAGATCACCACAGGGAATGCTGGGATATATAGGCTCAGATCACCACAGGGAATGCTGGGATATACAGGCTCAGATCACCACAGGGATGCTGGGATATACAGGCTCAGATCACCACAGGGAATGCTGGGATATATAGGCTCAGATCACCACAGGGAATGCTGGGATATACAGGCTCAGATCACCACAGGGAATGCTGGGATATACAGGGCCAGACTGCAACAGGGAATGCTGGGATATACAGGGCCAGACCACCACAGGGAATGCTGGGATATACAGGCTCAGATCACCACAGGGATGCTGGGATATACAGGTTCAGATTACCACAAGGAATGCTGGGATATACAGGCTCAGATCACCACAGGGAATGCTGGGATATATAGGCTCAGATCACCACAGGGAATGCTGGGATATACAGGGCCAGACTGCAACAGGGAATGCTGGGATATACAGGGCCAGACCACCACAGGGAATGCTGGGAATGTTGGGAGTACACAGCAGAAGGACTGGAAGAGCCTGATCCCCATTTCACTGTGAAACAGCCTGTAGCTGAGCCACCCTGTCTCCTTCCATGGGTTAAACCCCATTCACTATGTCTGACCTGGCCACTGCTGCAGACAAACAGCTCTCCATGGAAACCATGTTGGATATCACCATGACAACACACTTTGCAGGGTACAACATGACGTACAACACAAATGGTTTTAAAAAAGGGACAAGACAGATTTGAGAGGCGATCTCTCTGCTAAAGGATATGATGCTGAACTTTGACCCCTAGGGAGCGCAGGGGATGATGGGGTCACAGACGTGGCTCACAGAACCTCTTGGGTCAGCGAGGTTCATCCGGGCATGATGTGTTTGGCAGCACGCAAAGCGAAGCAGCGGACAATTAGGGCATGAGCACAGCAATTACATCTGAACCCGTGCAGTATGGAGCTAGCGCAGCTTAATGTGCTGGGGAAATAGCACTTGGGAACCAGCTTTCCTGTTAGAGGACAAGAGGAAGCTGCAAAATAAAAATAAAGGCTTTAAACCCCAGTGATAGCCCTCATATCCCTGCCAGAGGAGAGCTGCGCCCAATTAGTGCCAGAGTTGGACCTCTGCAGACTGGCATCACTCATCACAGTTATCAATCACATCTACAGTCATTACTTTAATAGTGTGTTGCTTGTGTTAATGGCATTGTGTGCATTGATGAGATGGTGCTTCCTTAAGGAAGCACTTGTATCTAAGGCATGTTACATTCTGATAGTAAATGCCAAAAACGCCATTTGGCTTTATACAATTAAGCTCACTATCATAAAATTATATGACTGTTAACTACACATTAAAAAATATTTGAATACAGGAGCTGTGTTTCTGTGAAAATGTGCTGAGTACAGCTTAACCATATGTGGGAGCACAAAGAGAGGAAAGAGAAGAGGGAAGTGCCTAAAACTTACAGAACTGCTCAAGCCAAACCAGCTCTAACACAAAATGACTTTACAGCACAAAAATATCCCTGCAATAAAAAAATAAATAAAAACATATATGGTAGCAAAACCCTAATGTTAGAATATAGATTTTTAAACAGATTCATTTATTTAGGGCATTTAATCACATTATTATTTATTAAGTAGTAGTAAGCATGTTGAAACCGGTTGTAAAATCCTTAATTTTAGCTCTCTGCTTATCACTTTGATTAAGAGGTGATCTAAAACAAACCATATTATAACTAATGCGTTTTGAATGGCCTAAACAAGAAACTGGAGTTAAAAATAAACTGCAATGAAGCAAATCCTGAACACTCCATGTGGTAGGGGGAGAAATGGCACATGGATTTTATGGTAAATTCACCTTTGGACACACATGGGCAGCTTTTGTAAACATGACTATATATAGTGCTATAATGTGACCTGATTGTTCAATGGAAATGCAGAATGTGATATGTAAGGACATTGGGCTTTGGTAACTAATCCAGTGGGGGACTGGATGCTCAGCATGCTCAGCCAATCACAGGCCCTTAGTGAAGCATGTGATTCAGCATGCACAGCCAATCACAGGCCCTTAGTGAAGCATGTGATTCAGTAGGCACAGCCAATCACAGGCCCTTAGTGAAGCATGTGATTCAGCATGCACAGCCAATCACAGGCCCTTAGTGAAGCATGTGATTCAGCATGCACAGCCAATCACAGGCCCTTAGTGAAGCATGTGATTCAGCATGCACAGCCAATCACAGGCCCTTAGTGAAGCATGTGATTCAGTAGGCATGCACCTGAAGGCCCTCTATGACCATCATGTTTGAAAAAATCAAAAATGAGGCAGTTTTGTACAAGACAGATTTATCCAACCACAGTCACTCTCTTATGTTCCCTCTTCTAGTGTCTACTAATCCTCATGTTACACTGTATGCACTGTTACAGCTGCAGCAGTATGTCTGCTTGTGTGTATGTGAAAATATAAAAATATAATTAAAAACGAGTAGAAAATAAGAGCCAGACATGTTGCAGGAAATGATTTATGGATTTTTTTTTGTTCCACAGAAATTGTGCAAACTAAGCAATTTTACAAAATTTTGTGAGCCTGTAAAAATACAAACCATAATCAACACAGACAGCATTCCATAAGCTCCACTGTGATGCTTTTCAATTATTGCATAACTGAAGAATCACATAAAAACAATCCAGTGCAATAGAGGTGTACAGAGATGTCATTAACCGCATCTGTGCAACCCACAAAATGATCTGTCTCTGTATCTGTTTTCAGACAGAATACCGGAAGTGGGCGTGGTTCGGAAGGGAAGTCACGTTAAATTTGGCAAATGTATTTTCTAACCTAATATTCATTGGCAAGGCATTTCTTTGTACTTTCAAAGCATCAGATTGATTTAATATTGGCATGTAATTATGAAATATATTACCACATCCTCATACTGTACTTTTCATCCCTCTCTCTCTAAATTTGTACTTTTATTTTTATCTAAACTAAGTTTTATGAACTTTACTTTGGGGATATTGAACAATCAGAAACTGAAAAAAAAAGTCATAAAAAAGATAAATATTAAAAAAATAATAAGATTCTGTTTTGCATTGGAAATTGAAACTATTAACTATATTTACTACAGTAAAAATATATAGAAAAATATATACGCATATATCTCCCACGCATCCTGCTCCCCGCTTCCTGATTGGCTGAGACACAGGGTAACCAGCTAGCCTACGGCAGCCGAGTCATCGAGCCGCACGTTACATGAGCAGATTGAAGTAAACTTCCGAATTAATTCACGTTTAGGCTTCTGTTCTGCTAAACTAGTTTAGCGGATTACCCGTCAGTATTATACACTGAATGTTTTTGCCTGTTTTTCACAAGTAGCCGAAGAGGCTGCCTTCATTTGACACAAGTGCAATCACCTTCAGGACATTTGCCGACGCTGCTGTTTACTTTGCGACGTTTTATTGGTCTTTTCATTCCCCTGCTGATTACAGCGACAGTCCAGGATTTGCTCTCAAATTAAAATGCTTTCACTCTGCCTGCACGCACCCTAACACCACCTGGTTTTTATTCTTGTGTTTTGGCAAGTATTAGCTACATAACCATACATTTATTTGTTTTATTTTTCCCCTGCTGAACTAAGTTTGGATTGACCGCAAACGACCAGAACCCTACCATCACCCCCCTAAACTACCGCAGAGACACTGACCTCTGACACTGAATATTGACTGAAATACAGGGTAAAACTTTTTTCAGTATTTCGACTTGGTTTTTTGAATGGACACATACCGCCAAAAACTACAGCTTCCGCTCCAGGCTTTTGTCTCGCTTGCTCCCTCACATGGCGCCTCCTCCTCCTCGATGCAAGAGTTTCCCTGAGTAATAGCTGGGAACAGTCTGCTCTCAGCCGACTGCCTGCTTTGGTCTGGCTCGGTGGCGGCGAGTACAGAATATGGTGATCACTTTTCAATAATGTGTTGCAACTGAAACGACGAGTTAGTCAAATCAAAGTCCTGTGTTGCAGAATGGGCAATTTTATGTTGGTGACGTCCACAATGATATGAATCGATTTGAAGAACCTTAACTGGCTGACGCGAAGACAAGTCAATCATGGCATTTTTCCTGATAATGAGAAAATCCCATCGCACCGTTTCCGTCGCATTATCTGTGCCTTTCCGAATAACGTATTCATATTTGGGTACATCCATACTTTGCAATGTAACATTGTTCATGTGCATAGGATAAATGGCTGGCCTCGTTGTTACTGTATGTTTTCGATGAGACATTAGTTATATGTTTTGGGGAAAAGCTCATCTCCTTCCATTCTCTGTTTTGGGGGCCTCTTTAATAACATGGCACACAGCTTATGACTGCACACTGTTGCTAGGTGATTGCCTAGCCAACCAAAGAGTGGTTGATCTTCAAAAGTCTGCTTCCTGGAGCTGTCATGCACCTAATGCAGGCTGGACTGCCATTGTGGTATTAAAAGTGGGGGTTTGCACTAAATGTATGCCAAATTATCAGTACCATTCATACATGAGGATTTTACACTGTAAAATTATAATCACATGTAGATTATTTTGCATAATATTTAATTTCAGATATTTTTAAGGCTTTTTTTTTGTTTTGTTTTTACGTTTGGTTTTTCCTATAGCAAATGTAGTCAATGCTTTCAATTCTTAAAACTCAAATAAGAATGGCAGAGGAGAGATGTCTTTCTTACAAATTTCTTCCCTATCAAAGACTAATGGCTTGTTTAGCTAGAATAGAATAGAATTAACTTTATTTTTCCTAGAGGAAAGACACAGAATGATGGAATGAGGTATTTTCATATGTCCAGACGATGTTTCACAGAATGCGATTGTCACCATACCACATAGCAATGTGCCTTCCAGAGTCTGTGTGTGTGTGTGTATATGTGTGAGAGAGCGACTCTGCCTGCTACATACGGTATCATGGGCCTCACTGAATCACTGAATGTTGAGTTTGCTGTCAGTCTGTCTTGCAGCTCAGTGCTGTGATGGGGCTGTATATGGTGTTATGGGCCTCACTGAATCACTGAATGTTGAGTTTGCTGTAGGTCTGTCTTGCAGCTCTGCGCCCATGTTGAGTTTGCTATAGGTCTGTCTTGCAGCTCTGCACCCATGTTGAATTTGCTGTAGGTCTGTACTGCAGCTCTGCGCTGTGATGGGGCTGTATACGATGTTATGGGCCTCACTGAATCGTTGAATGTTGAGTTTACTGTAGGTCTGTACTGCAGCTCTGCGCTGTGATGGGGCTGTATACGGTGTTATGGGCCTCACTGAATCGTTGAATGTTGAGTTTACTGTAGGTCTGTACTGCAGCTCTGCGCTGTGATGGGGCTGTATACGGTGTTATGGGCCTCACTGAATCGTTGAATGTTGAGTTTACTGTAGGTCTGTATTGCAGCTCTGCGTTGTGATGGGGCTGTATACGGTGTTATGGGCCTCACTGAATCGTTGAATGTTGAGTTTGCTGTAGGTCTGTATTGCAGCTCTGCGTTGTGATGGGGCTGTATACAGTGTTATGGGCCTCACTGAATCGTTGAATGTTGAGTTTGCTGTAGGTCTGTATTGCAGCTCTGCGCTGTGATGGGGCTGTATACGGTGTTATGGGCCTCACTGAATCGTTGAATGTTGAGTTTGCTGTAGGTCTGTATTGCAGCTCTGCGCTGTGATGGGGCTGTATACGGTGTTATGGGCCTCACTGAATCGTTGAATGTTGAGTTTACTGTAGGTCTGTACTGCAGCTCTGCGCTGTGATGGGGCTGTATACGGTGTTATGGGCCTCACTGAATCGTTGAATGTTGAGTTTGCTGTAGGTCTGTACTGCAGCTCTGCGTTGTGATGGGGCTGTATACGGTGTTATGGGCCTCACTGAATCGTTGAATGTTGAGTTTACTGTAGGTCTGTATTGCAGCTCTGCGCTGTGATGGGGCTGTATACGGTGTTATGGGCCTCACTGAATCGTTGAATGTTGAGTTTGCTGTAGGTCTGTATTGCAGCTCTGCGCTGTGATGGGGTTGTATACGGTGTTATGGGCCTCACTGAATCGTTGAATGTTGAGTTTACTGTAGGTCTGTACTGCAGCTCTGCGCTGTGATGGGGCTGTATACGGTGTTATGGGCCTCACTGAATCGTTGAATGTTGAGTTTACTGTAGGTCTGTACTGCAGCTCTGCGCTGTGATGGGGCTGTATACGGTGTTATGGGCCTCACTGAATCGTTGAATGTTGAGTTTGCTGTAGGTCTGTATTGCAGCTCTGCGTTGTGATGGGGCTGTATACGGTGTTATGGGCCTCACTGAATCGTTGAATGTTGAGTTTGCTGTAGGTCTGTACTGCAGCTCTGCGCTGTGATGGGGCTGTATACGGTGTTATGGGCCTCACTGAATCGTTGAATGTTGAGTTTACTGTAGGTCTGTACTGCAGCTCTGCGTTGTGATGGGGCTGTATACGGTGTTATGGGCCTCACTGAATCGTTGAATGTTGAGTTTGCTGTAGGTCTGTACTGCAGCTCTGCGCTGTGATGGGGCTGTGTACGGTGTTATGGGCCTCACTGAATCGTTGAATGTTGAGTTTACTGTAGGTCTGTATTGCAGCTCTGCGCTGTGATGGGGCTGACCTCTGATCTGGGATATGTCTCCCCTTTATCATTGTCATTGTGCAAAATAACATTTTTCTTCTGTGTCATAATTCCAATAACAATCGCTCTTGAAATGATCTACAATGACTGGGGGGCAAACAGTTGGGGAGATGAATATTTCAATTTGATCTGATAATACCTGTGTGTGTGTGAGTGTGTGTGTGTGTGTGTGTGTGTGTGTGTGTGTGTGTGTGTGCGAGTGTGTGTGCGCATGCAAGTGTGTGTGTGAGTGTGTGCCACCTGACTAAAGTTGTCATTATCTTTGGGTTCAGCTATCTTTCATGACAGACCCACAGATTAGGGTAGAAAACTGCAGGATGTTACATTTTACTGTGTTTACTACAGACACACCAGAACACGTCTCTCAGAATGCACAGCTCTCCTCACTTTAAGAAATTAAAGAATCTTTGGTAGGTGCCTCTAGGTAGCCAATCATGCACAAGCAGACAGGATTTTTGTAGGACCTGTATGTAGGACTATATGATTAGAACATATCAGAACCTAAAAAACTTTATGCAGGTTAGTGTGAGTCCTAGAAGATATTTTGTGTGCATAAACTTCTTGAAATTCTGTAATTCCATCCACATGCTATTTAAAACAACCCACATTCTATGGAGGCGCTGCCTGCCTTTGAATCTAACTGCATTAATGCATGGTAGCACATGCCTGTCAGCTCCACCCTTTAATGACCAGAATTTAATGCAATGCTTAACAAAGCTGTCCAACTGCAGCGTACATTCATGTATTCTGGATAACTGAGTTTTACTTTTCCATTGTCTTGATCAGGTGTCTGGAATTTGTGTCAACGTATCACTGTTAAAAATAAGAAACACAGAAACATTAAAAAATATTTTGATAGTATCATAGCACCTTTCTGCTGGCTGAATGGGCGATGGCTCAGTGCAGGAGAGTACAGGAGGTCCTGAGGTGTGCAGATGTGGAAGGAGGAAACACGCTTGTCCACACATTTAATTTCAATAAAAAACACATCTTCAGTTTTAACATTGGGAAACCGTTTATTTTCACTCCAGCAGAAGTGCATAGAAACACATGCCTACAGGATACAAGATATGAACTGTATTGCCTTAGACACAACACATTTGACAGTTCCGTATGCTTTCATCCACAAGAGTCAATGGTGCACACTCATCCCTGAGGAGCCTCAGTTACCCAGAAGCACCCTCTCCATCAGCCGCTCTCGCTTCTGCCTCTGTCCCATTAAAACACAACAGTAAATATGACAAATTGTATAGCAGGCTGGTAAACCAGCAATATTAAAAAAAAAAAATAATCTCTTTCCTACATTTGTCCTAATATTTGTAAGTAACTTAGCTAATGGTTAATGCATTTCTGTTACGGTTATAAAAGTTTTTTGAATGGTGTTTCTTCAATCACATACTGTGCTACATACTAGATATATGCCGTAATTTGCATAAAAATAATGACGTAAACTATTTCAAACGGGGATGACACACAAACTCAGGAAAAGCTTTATTATTTTTTTACTTTGTTTGTTAAAGTAAGGCAACTGAGGTTTTTAAAACATGGCAGACTAGACTTTAAACTTGGAGCCAATGACTTCAGTCATATGGGTGCACAGTTACGCTGCCCCCTCCCTGCAGCTGTCTGTGTTAAACACACACATTCATACCCAGAGTGAACTCTGCTGGTTTACTGCTACAGCGCTCACGGCTCTCATCGGTGCGGCTGAAATGAATCACTGAAATGCCACTGACTCCACTTTAGGCACATTTGGAACAGAGGTGCTTTGCTTTCCAGCCATCTTTACGATTTTAAATCTACTAAAATAACGCAAAATGAAAGGTCACGGGCCTGATGGGTCCCCTTTCAACCAGCAATGAAAATGTGCTGTAACGTAAATGGAAGTTTGAGCGAAAAATACTCAATATTTGGAGGATGTGTACAAGGACATGGTGCGTAACTGCACTGCCCAACCTCAGCCCCACAGAGCAGATTCACTGACGTCTGCTTGCTGCTCCTCCAGACTGCCTTTAACACTTCTGGCATGACAAAAACCAGACACACTGCTGTTTTTACTGTTATGTTTTAATTCAAACAAAGCCACACTTGTTTTCTTTTTTTAGTGGGAGTCAACTTGGAACAATGGTTTGGAGATCTGACTAGCTTACTGTCACAAATTTTACACTGCAATATTCAAACATGAACTTCTGTTGTATTACAGTCAACATTTATCATTTCTGTATGGATGAAAGGCTTCGTGACCTAAAATACCATCAACACATCTTTGTGTGCTTCTTAAATAAAGGTAGAAACCAGCACAATAAATCACCATTTGATTTGATATTGCACAGCCAAAGAACATCATTGATCACAAATGTGTGGCATTAATTTCTTGCAGCAATTTCTCAATTAAAAATATTGCAGAGTAACTTTAACCCATAAGAAAATGTTAACAACAGTGTTAACAATGTTAAAATAGTTACTTTAACTTTGACACCAGTTAGATGCTGCCTAAATATTCAGTACACTGATGGAGTTTTGTTATTCTCTGTCAAAGGTACATACTATAACAGTGCTATATCATGCAAGACATGCAAAGACGCATTTAAACAGACAGATTAGTACATAAGGATGTCTTCTGCAGAACTGAAATAATGCTGCAGAGAGTGTTCGTCCTTCTCGGAGAAGAGGGTGCCGCCTTAACCTCTGTGTGCATGGGGAAAGGGGTGGAGCTGACATGCAGCCCCGCCTCCTCCAGTCCTGCTCACTGGCCACACCCACATGTCTTAATGAGACCAATGCCCATCAAGTCAGAGTGGTCACTTCAGCCTGAGAGTAGTTAGCAGTAGCAGTGAGGGCGTCTTTGCAGCTTTCTGCATTTGAGAGACAGAATGGACAGAAAGAAACAGGTGCGGTCAGGACAGGGCATGTTCACAATGAGTCAGAGATGCTGCAAAATGGAAAGATGTTAAACCCTGAGCTGCAGGCTGCAGTGGGGGGGACCTAAAGCAGCCATGTTCAGCCAGACTGAAAAAAAGGAAACAAAAGAATAAAAACTGTTTGGTTATTGTTATGCTTGCTTATGCCATGATAATAAATTTACAAATATAAACAGCAGGATGAACATTCCTATCTATGTATTGGGAATCTTGTAATCCTTTGGTCTGACCTAACTTTGGCAAAGTGTTTTGCATCTCTTACACAGCAGTGTGGATGACACTGACCACAGCACACTAAGCACCCTTGCATACATCTGTCACTAAATGTGTAAGACTGAGATCATTGTCTTAAACTGAATACATGACTGGGGTTCAGTTCTCATGCTAATACAGCAATTACTGGGGCTTCCTACACTGTTCGTTTTGTTAGCCTATGCCTAATACAGTAATTTTGGATATGTCACTCCGAAATGTCCTCCTCTCTGTTGGTGTTTAATTCCTTTGCTGTAATACTGCATTATGAAGCTGTGCCTCGATGGCCGTTATTTCTATTACCCAATCAGTGAAGTTTTATTTTTCTTGTTCCCTCACTGCGTGTGCCTGGTTGCTCCATATCCCTTTGGCATCGCCTTGTTATCTGGATGTGTAAGCATGTCTCACCGTTTTTATGGGCATCTCCAACCACAAAATTGTGACATGAGGGCATTTCATTTTTTGCATTGCGTAATTAGACCAAGTCTTCGTAAATCGATCGTGAATAAAAAATTTCACTGTATAGCAAATACTTTGCACTGTGATTAATAAATTTGGCCCCAGATGTTAGTAATGAAGCTTTTTGTTTTCAGAAAAGGAATAAAGGTGAATATTAACCCCTAAAACAGGGGTTAATACCAAACAACCTGCCACTGAGAGCAGCATTGAGTCTGGTCTGGTTATATTAATGCTAAGTTTGCTTGTTTTGTCAGTTATTCTCCTCTCTGAATTTGGTCAATACATTTGGTATTTCCTGTTAAAAATGCCACTCTTGGGAAGTGACACTGCAGAAGGTGACAGTGACAGAACTCCTTCTGTGCTGTAAGTCCCTGAGAACCCTGTTGCTATGCAGCTCCATCCATAGCAACCAGGAAAGACTGTGGGGTGTCAACAAACCTCCTGTGAACTACAAAACCAGTCATGAACCACCAATCAGCTGAGAGAGTTACTGACATCATCACACATATAAATAAGGATAATGGAGGAGGCGTGGTCCATGCTGCCTCTCCAGTTTCCAGGTGGATATGACGCTTCACAGGTCTGTATTTGTGTCAGGTCTGCATTTATGTCAGGTCTGTATTTGTGTCAGGTCTGTATTTATCTCAGGTCTGTATTTGTGTCAGGTCTGTATTTATCTCAGGTCTGTATTTGTGTCAGGTCTGCATTTATCTCAGGTCTGTATTTGTGTCAGGTCTGTATTTGTGTCAGGTCTGCATTTATGTCAGGTCTGTATTTGTGTCAGGTCTGTATTTATCTCAGGTCTGTATTTGTGTCAGGTCTGCATTTATCTCAGGTCTGTATTTGTGTCAGGTCTGTATTTGTGTCAGGTCTGCATTTATGTCAGGTCTGTATTTGTGTCAGGTCTGTATTTATCTCAAGTCTGTATTTATGTCAGGTCTGCATTTATCTCAGGTCTGTATTTGTGTCAGGTCTGCATTTATGTCAGGTCTGTATTTGTGTCAGGTCTGTATTTATCTCAGGTCTGCATTTATGTCAGTTCTGTATTTGTGTCAGGTCTGTATTGTGTCAGGTCTGCATTTATGTCAGGTCTGTATTTGTGTCAGGTCTGTATTTATCTCAGGTCTGCATTTATGTCAGTTCTGTATTTGTGTCAGGTCTGCATTTATCTCAGGTCTGTATTTGTGTCAGGTCTGCATTTATGTCAGGTCTGTATTTGTGTCAACAAAGGCAGTTTGGTTCTTTGGCCCCACAGATGCTATAGCTCTTCACTATTAGTTACCACCAGCACTGCTCCCCCCCACCACCAGCGCTGCTCCCCCCCACCACCAGCGCTGCTCCCCCCACCACCAGTGCTGCTCCCCCTTCATAAGCACCAGCACTGCTCCCCCCACCACCAGTGCTGCTCCCCCTTCATAAGCACCAGCACTGCTCCCCCCACCACCAGCGCTGCTCTCCCCCCACCACCAGCGCTGCTCTCCCCCCACCACCAGCACTGCTCCCCCCCACCACCAGCGCTGCTCCCCCCACCACCAGTGCTGCTCCCCCTTCATAAGCACCAGCACTGCTCCCCCCCACCACCAGCGCTGCTCCCCCTTCATAAGCACCAGTGCTGGTCCCCCTTGATAAGCACCAGAGCTGCTCCCCCTTCATAAACACCAGCGCTACTCCCCCCCACCACCAGCGCTGCTCCCCCCCCACCACCAGCGCTGTTCCCCCTTCATAAACACCAGCGCTGCTCCCCCCCACCACCAGTGCTGCTCCCCCTTCATAAGCACCAGCGCTGCTCCCCCTTAATAAACACCAGCGCTGCTCCTCCCCCCCCAACAGTGCTGCTCCCCCTTCATAAGCACCAGCGCTGTTCCCCCTTCATAAACACCAGTGCTGCTCCCCTTCATAAGCACCAGAGCTGCTCCCCCTTCATAAGCACCAGCGCTGTTCCCCCTTCATAAACACCAGCGCTGTTCCCCCTTCATAAACACTAGCGCTGCTCCCCCTTTATAAACACCAGCGCTGCTCCCATTCATAAGCACCAGCGCTGCTCCCCCCCACCACCAGCGCTGCTCCCCCTTCATAAGCACCAGCGCTGCTCCCCCCACCACCAGCGCTGCTCCCCCTTCATAAACACCAGCGCTGCTCCCCCCCACCACCAGCGCTGCTCCCCCCCCACCACCAGCGCTGCTCCCCCTTCATAAACACCAGCGCTGCTCCCCCACCACCAGCGCTGCTCCCCCCCCACCACCAGTGCTGCTCCCCCTTCATAAACACCAGCGCTGCTCCCCCCACCACCAGCGCTGCTCCCCCCCACCACCAGTGCTGCTCCCCTCCATAAACACCAGCGCTACTCCCCCCCACCACCAGCGCTGCTCCCCCCCACCACCAGCACTGCTCCCCCTTCATAAACACCAGCGCTGCTCCCCCCACCACCAGCGCTGCTCCCCTTCATAAACACCAGCGCTGCTCCCCCCACCACCAGTGCTGCTCCCCCTTCATAAGCACCAGCGCTGCTCCCCCTTAATAAACACCAGCGCTGCTCCTCCCCCCCCCAACAGTGCTGCTCCCCCTTCATAAGCACCAGCGCTGTTCCCCCTTCATAAACACCAGTGCTGCTCCCCCTTCATAA
Source organism: Albula glossodonta (assembly GCA_019788955.1). NCBI lineage: Eukaryota > Metazoa > Chordata > Actinopteri > Albuliformes > Albulidae > Albula > Albula glossodonta. The sequence continues at coordinate 88,402 of JAFBMS010000342.1, forward strand.
GCACCAGAGCTGCTCCCCCTTCATAAGCACCAGCGCTGTTCCCCCTTCATAAACACCAGCGCTGTTCCCCCTTCATAAACACTAGCGCTGCTCCCCCTTTATAAACACCAGCGCTGCTCCCATTCATAAGCACCAGCGCTGCTCCCCCCCACCACCAGCGCTGCTCCCCCTTCATAAACACCAGCGCTGCTCCCCCTTTATAAACACCAGCGCTGCTCCCATTCATAAGCACCACCATTCATAAGGGTCACAGTGTTTGGGCAGCACAGTATTTGGGGGTCACAGTGTTTGGGGGTCACAGCGTTTAGGGACCAGAGTATTTGGGGGTCATAGTGTTTGGGGGTCACAGTGTTTGGGGACCACAGTATTTGGGCGTCACAGTATTTGGGGGTCACAGTATTTGGGCGTCACAGTGTTTAGGGGAGGGATGCCTTTAGCCAGGCATGTGAGACAGAGGTTGGGGCAGGGCAGTGTGTGTCCCCTCATAGAGGTCTCAGCCACAGCCCCTGTGTGCTCCTGCAGAAACCCCCTACTCTCAGCTGAGCTTAAACACACCAAACAAAGTGTAACTGTGTGTTTCAGCACACCTCCAGGAGTTCATTAAGCAGAGTTTCAATGAGCACAAGAATGACATTCACTTTATCACAGCTGTATGTATTTATCAAAGGCGTATCAGAGAGGATCCAACACAGGAGATTGTGCTGTGAACCCTGAGCCCCCAACTTCCTCAAGGAGGAACTGGGAGGAATCATGGTTTTTAAATAGAACATTCAATTATGGCTGAATAAAAGAGGAGACAGGAAGCTGGGAGTGAGTTTCCATCAAAGGGATCTTTTGTGTCTCCCTGTTTCACACGGATCTGTCTGACCTATCACTCCCTTTGACTGAGGAGCACACTGAGCATGTGCAGGAACACAGACCAGCAGCAACCTGCTGCAGGAGGCCCGTCTGCTCCCTGTGTTTTACAGAGTGGTACCATGCTGCTCTGTGCTGGGGGTGTGCTGCTCTGTGCCTGGGGGGTGTGCTGCACTGTGCTGGGGGTGTGCTGGGGGGTATGCTGCTCTGTGCTGGGGGTGTGCTGCTCTGTGCTGGGGGGTGTGCTGCTCTGTGCTGGGGGGTGTGCTGGTCTGTGCTGGGGGTGTGCTGCTCTGTGCCTGGGGTGTGCTGGGAGGTGTGCTGCTCTGTGTTGGGGTGTGCTGCTCTGTGCCTGGGGTGTGCTGGGGGGTGTGCTGCTCAGTGTTGGGGTGTGCTGCTCTGTGCCTGGGGTGTGCTGGGGGGTGTGCTGCTCTGTGTTGGGGTGTGCTGCTCTGTGCCTGGGGTGTGCTGGGGGGTGTGCTGCTCTGTGCTGGGGTGTGCTGCTTTGTGCTGGGGGTGTGCTGCTCTGTGCCTGGGGTGTGCTGCTCTGTGCCTGGGGTGTGCTGCTCTGTGCCTGGGGGTGTGCTACTCTGTGCTGGGGGGTGTGCTACTCTGTGCTGGGGTGTGCTGCTCTGTGCTGGGGTGTGCTGCTCTGTGCCTGGGGGTGTGCACTTTGTGCTGGGGGGTGTGCTGCTCTGTGCTGGGGGTGTGCTGCTCTGTGCTGGGGGTGTGCTGGACTGCTCCCTGCTGCACATTTGGGGGTGAACCAATTTGAATTCATTTTCTCACTCATCACAGTCTGTCAGATGAGCTGGGAGGTACCCCCCCCCCCCTTATGTTCGCTCTACCCCTCCTTTATTTATTATTGAAACTGTTTATTTACACTATGTTGTCTTTGTTGTGTGTTTTGCACTATGGGTCATGGAGCAATGCTTTTTCATTTCATTGTGTATTTATACATGGATGTGATGACAATAAAGTTTTAGTACGACTTCTACACGACTGCCACTACATTACTACTACACTACTGCTACTACACTACTGCTACTACACTACTTCTACACTACTGCTACTACACTACTACTACACTACTGCTACTACACTACTGCTACACTACTGCTACTACACTACTACTACACTACTGCCACTACACTACTTCTACACTACTGCTACACTACTGCTACTACACTACTGCTACTACACTACTTCTACACTACTGCTACACTACTGCTACTACACTACTGCTACACTACTGCTACACTACTGCTACTACACTACTGCTACACTACTGCTACTACACTACTGCTACACTACTGCTACACTACTGCAACTACACTACTACTACACTACTGCTACACTACTGCTACTACACTACTACTACACTACTGCTACACTACTGCTACACTACTGCTACTACACTACTTCTACACTACTGCTACACTACTGCTACACTACTGCTACTACACTACTACTACACTACTGCTACACTACTGCCACTACACTACTTCTACACTACTGCTACTACACTACTGCTACACTACTGCTACTACACTACTGCTACTACACTACTTCTACACTACTGCTACACTACTGCTACTACACTACTTCTACACTACTGCTACTACACTACTGCTACACTACTGCTACTACACTACTTCTACACTACTGCTACTACACTACTGCTACACTACTGCTACATTACTACTACTACACTACTGCTACACTACTGCTACTACACTACTACTACACTACTGCTACACTACTGCTACTACACTACTTCTACACTACTGCTACTACACTACTGCTACACTACTGCTACTCCACTACTACTACACTACTTCTACACTACTGCTACACTACTGCTACTACACTACTACTACACTACTGCTACTACACTACTTCTACACTACTGCTACACTACTGCTACTACACTACTTCTACACTACTGCTACTACACTACTGCTACACTACTGCTACTACACTACTACTACACTACTGCTACACTACTGCTACTACACTACTTCTACACTACTGCTACTACACTACTACTACACTACTGCTACTACACTACTTCTACACTACTGCTACTACACTACTACTACACTACTACTACACTACTGCTACACTACTGCTACTACACTACTACTACTACACTACTGCTACACTACTGCTACTACACTACTACTACACTACTGCTACTACACTACTGCTACACTACTGCTACTACACTACTGCTACACTACTGCTACACTACTGCTACTACACTACTACTACACTACTACTACACTACTGCTACACTACTGCTACACTACTGCTACTACACTACTGCTACACTACTGCTACTACACTACTTCTACACTACTGCTACACTACTGCTACTACACTACTGCTACACTACTGCTACTACACTACTGCTACACTACTGCTACTACACTACTTCTACACTACTGCTACACTACTGCTACTACACTACTTCTACACTACTGCTACACTACTACTACTACACTACTGCTACACTACTGCTACTACACTACTGCTACACTACTGCTACTACACTACTTCTACACTACTGCTACACTACTGCTACTACACTACTTCTACACTACTGCTACACTACTGCTACTACACTACTTCTACACTACTGCTACTACACTACTGCTACACTACTGCTACTACACTACTACTACACTACTGCTACACTACTGCTACTACACTACTGCTACACTACTGCTACTACACTACTACTACACTACTGCTACACTACTGCTACTACACTACTGCTACACTACTGCTACTACACTACTTCTACACTACTGCTACACTACTGCTACTACACTACTACTACACTACTGCTACACTACTGCTACTACACTACTACTACACTACTGCTACACTACTGCTACACTACTGCTACTACACTACTTCTACACTACTGCTACACTACTGCTACACTACTGCTACTACACTACTACTACACTACTGCTACACTACTGCTACTACACTACTTCTACACTACTGCTACTACACTACTGCTACACTACTGCCACTACACTACTGCTACACTACTGCTACTACACTACTTCTACACTACTGCTACACTACTGCTACTACACTACTGCTACACTACTGCTACTACACTACTGCTACACTACTGCTACTACACTACTGCTACTATGTTCCAGGCCACTGAACAGGTGGTGCTGGCAATCTGCTGCCACAGGGGTGGGGCTTCCGTACTGAGAGAGGGACAGAGATCTGCTTTATTTCCTCAATACATTTCCCAAGACTCTGCCCACAAGCAGCATTCAGCAGGGTCTCCTGTAGTCCCTAGCGCAGTACCTAAAGGTTCCCTCCCCCCCCTCCCCCCTCAGGAAGAGCCGGGGTTCTGAGGCGCTTTACTGTACCTGCATGGAGTGGGGCATCAGTAGAGCAGGAGAAATCTCCGGACATCAGCAGGAAGCAGGATGCCTCTTTCTTGGTCTTGTCGCGGGCGCGGGATCGCCGTAGTGACCACCGCTCGCTTGGTGACAGCGGTTGTGTCAGGCTGCACCCCTCCTCCTCAGACAGCACCAGATTGGCGTCACCATTCTGCTTGGAGTCTGATTGGAGAGAGACAGAGGCCATTAGAGGCCCTCTGCAGACAGGCTCACACAGGGCATCAGGGTGTCCTGCAAAAAACCTGAATGCATTATGTAAAGGTGTCCTTCTAAATGCCTGAATATAAAAACATGGGTTGTTCAGAGCTGAAATCCCTGCTGGGGTGCGGCTGTGCTCCTGAGGAAAGGCACTTCAGCACAATCATTCCTGCCATACATCCACATGACATACATCCACATGCCATACATCCACATGACATACGTCCACATGCCATACATCCACATGCCATACATCCACATGCCACACGTCCACATGCCATACATCCACATGACATACATCCACCTGCCATACATCCACATGCCACACATCCACATGACATACATCCACATGACACACATCCACATGACATACGTCCACATGCCATACATCCACATGACATACGTCCACCTGCCATACATCCACATGACATACATCCACCTGCCATACATCCACATGCCACACATCCACATGACATACATCCACATGACACACATCCACATGACATACGTCCACATGCCATACATCCACATGACATACGTCCACATGCCACACGTCCACATGCCATACATCCACATGACATACATCCACCTGCCATACATCCACATGCCACACATCCACATGCCATACATCCACATGCCACACATCCACATGACATACGTCCACATGCCATACATCCACATGACATACGTCCACCTGCCATACATCCACCTGACATACATCCACATGACATACGTCCACCTGCCATACATCCACATGCCATACATCCACATGACATACGTCCACATGACACACGTCCACATGACACACATCCACATGCCATACATCCACATGACATACGTCCACATGACACACATCCACATGCCATACATCCACATGCCACACATCCACCTGCCATACATCCACATGCCATACATCCACATGCCATACATCCACATGACATACGTCCACATGCCATACATCCACATGCCATACATCCACATGCCATACATCCACATGCCACACATCCACCTGCCATACATCCACATGCCACACATCCACCTGCCATACATCCACATGCCATACATCCACATGCCACACATCCACATGCCATACATCCACATGACACACATCCACATGCCATACATCCACATGACATACATCCACATGCCACACATCCACCTGCCACACATCCACCTGCCATACATCCACATGACATACATCCACATGCCATACATCCACATGCCACACATCCACATGACATACGTCCACATGACACACGTCCACATGACACACATCCACATGCCATACATCCACATGCCATACATCCACATGCCATACATCCACATGACACACATCCACCTGCCACACATCCACCTGCCATACATCCACATGACATACATCCACATGCCATACATCCACATGACACACATCCACATGACACACATCCACATGACACACATCCACCTGCCACACATCCACCTGCCACACATCCACCTGCCATACATCCACATGACATACATCCACATGCCATACATCCACATGACACACATCCACATGACATACGTCCACATGACACACGTCCACATGACACACATCCACATGCCATACATCCACATGCCATACATCCACATGCCATACATCCACATGACATACGTCCACATGCCATACATCCACATGCCATACATCCACCTGCCATACATCCACATGACACACGTCCACATGACACACATCCACATGCCATACATCCACATGCCATACATCCACATGACATACATCCACATGCCATACATCCACAAGACATACGTCCACATGACACACATCCACATGCCACACATCCACCTGCCATACATCCACATGCCATACATCCACATGCCACACATCCACCTGCCATACATCCACATGCCACACATCCACATGCCACACATCCACATGACATACATCCACATGCCATACATCCACATGCCATACATCCACCTGCCATACGTCCACATGACACACATCCACATGCCATACATCCACCTGCCACACATCCACATGACATACGTCCACATGACACACGTCCACATGACACACGTCCACCTGCCATACATCCACATGACATACATCCACATGCCATACATCCACATGACATACATCCACATGACATACATCCACATGCCACACATCCACATGACATACATCCACATGCCATACATCCACATGCCATACATCCACATGCCACACATCCACCTGCCATACATCCACATGCCATACATCCACATGCCACACATCCACCTGCCATACATCCACATGCCATACATCCACATGCCACACATCCACATGACATACATCCACATGACATACATCCACATGACATACGTCCACATGACACACATCCACATGCCATACATCCACCTGCCACACATCCACATGACATACGTCCACATGACACACGTCCACATGACACACATCCACATGACATACATCCACATGACATACGTCCACCTGCCATACATCCACATGCCATACGTCCACCTGCCATACATCCACCTGCCATACATCCACATGCCATACATCCACATGCCATACATCCACCTGCCATACATCCACCTGCCATACATCCACATGCCATACATCCACATGCCATACATCCACCTGCCATACATCCACCTGCCATACATCCACATGCCATACATCCACCTGCCATACATCCACCTGCCATACATCCACCTGCCATACATCCACATGCCATACATCCACATGCCATACATCCACATGCCATACATCCACATGCCATACGTCCACATGCCATACATCCACCTGCCATACATCCACATGCCATACATCCACATGCCATACATCCACCTGCCATACATCCACCTGCCATACATCCACATGCCATACATCCACATGCCATACATCCACCTGCCATACATCCACATGCCATACATCCACATGCCATACATCCACCTGCCATACATCCACATGCCACACATCCACATGCCATACATCCACATGCCATACATCCACCTGCCATACATCCACATGCCATACATCCACATGCCATACATCCACCTGCCATACATCCACCTGCCACACATCCACATGCCATACATCCACATGCCACACATCCACCTGCCATACATCCACATGCCATACATCCACATGCCATACATCCACATGCCATACATCCACCTGCCACACATCCACATGCCATACATCCACATGACACACGTCCACATGACACACATCCACATGACATACATCCACATGACATACGTCCACCTGCCATACATCCACATGCCATACATCCACATGACATACGTCCACATGACACACATCCACATGCCATACATCCACATGCCACACATCCACATGCCACACATCCACATGACATACATCCACATGCCACACATCCACATGACATACGTCCACATGCCATACATCCACATGCCATACATCCACCTGCCATACATCCACATGACACACGTCCACATGACACACATCCACATGCCATACATCCACATGCCATACATCCACATGACATACATCCACATGCCATACATCCACAAGACATACGTCCACATGACACACATCCACATGCCATACATCCACATGCCATACATCCACATGACACACATCCACATGACATACGTCCACATGACACACGTCCACATGACACACATCCACATGACATACATCCACCTGCCATACATCCACATGCCATACATCCACATGCCATACATCCACATGACATACGTCCACATGACACACATCCACATGCCATACATCCACATGACACACATCCACATGCCATACATCCACCTGCCACACATCCACATGCCATACATCCACATGACATACATCCACATGACATACGTCCACATGACACACATCCACATGCCATACATCCACCTGCCATACATCCACCTGCCATACATCCACCTGCCATACATCCACATGCCATACATCCACATGCCATACATCCACATGACATACATCCACATGACATACATCCACCTGCCATACATCCACCTGCCATACATCCACATGCCATACATCCACATGCCATACATCCACATGACATACGTCCACATGCCATACATCCACATGCCATACATCCACATGACATACGTCCACATGACACACATCCACATGCCATACATCCACCTGCCACACATCCACATGACATACGTCCACATGACACACGTCCACATGACACACATCCACATGACATACATCCACATGACATACGTCCACCTGCCATACATCCACATGCCATACGTCCACCTGCCATACATCCACCTGCCATACATCCACATGCCATACATCCACATGCCATACATCCACCTGCCATACATCCACCTGCCATACATCCACATGCCATACATCCACATGCCATACATCCACCTGCCATACATCCACATGCCATACATCCACATGCCATACATCCACCTGCCATACATCCACCTGCCATACATCCACATGCCATACATCCACATGCCACACATCCACATGCCATACATCCACATGCCATACATCCACATGCCATACATCCACATGCCATACATCCACCTGCCATACATCCACATGCCATACATCCACATGCCATACATCCACATGCCATACATCCACATGCCATACATCCACATGCCATACATCCACATGCCATACATCCACATGCCATACATCCACATGACATACATCCACATGCCATACATCCACATGCCATACATCCACATGCCATACATCCACATGCCATACATCCACATGCCATACATCCACATGCCATACATCCACATGCCATACATCCACCTGCCATACATCCACATGCCATACATCCACATGCCATACATCCACATGCCATACATCCACCTGCCATACATCCACATGACATACATCCACATGCCATACATCCACATGCCATACATCCACCTGCCATACGTCCACATGACACACATCCACATGCCATACATCCACCTGCCACACATCCACATGACATACGTCCACATGACACACGTCCACATGACACACGTCCACATGCCACACATCCACATGACATACATCCACATGCCATACATCCACATGCCATACATCCACATGACATACATCCACATGACATACATCCACATGCCACACATCCACATGCCATACATCCACATGCCATACATCCACATGCCATACATCCACATGACATACATCCACATGCCATACATCCACATGACATACATCCACATGCCATACATCCACATGACATACATCCACATGCCATACATCCACATGACATACATCCACATGACATACATCCACATGCCACACATCCACATGACATACATCCACATGCCATACATCCACATGACATACATCCACATGCCATACATCCACATGACATACATCCACATGACATACATCCACATGCCACACATCCACATGACATACATCCACATGCCATACATCCACATGCCATACATCCACATGACATACATCCACATGCCACACATCCACATGACATACATCCACATGCCATACATCCACATGCCACACATCCACCTGCCATATGTCCACATGACATACATCCACATGACATACGTCCACATGCCACACATCCACATGCCATACATCCACATGCCACACATCCACATGCCATACATCCACATGCCATACATCCACATGCCACACATCCACCTGCCATATGTCCACATGACATACATCCACATGACATACGTCCACATGACATACATCCACCTGCCATACGTCCACATGACATACATCCACATGCCATACATCCACATGCCATACATCCACATGCCACACATCCACATGCCACACATCCACCTGCCATACGTCCACATGACATACGTCCACATGACATACGTCCACATGACATACGTCCACATGCCATACATCCACATGACATACATCCACATGCCATACATCCACATGCCATACATCCACATGCCATACATCCACATGCCACACATCCACCTGCCATACATCCACATGCCATACATCCACATGCCATACATCCACCTGCCATACATCCACATGCCATACATCCACATGCCACACATCCACCTGCCACACATCCACCTGCCACACATCCACATGCCATACATCCACATGACATACATCCACATGCCATACATCCACATGCCATACATCCACCTGCCACACATCCACATGCCATACATCCACATGACATACATCCACATGCCATACATCCACATGCCATACATCCACATGCCATACATCCACATGCCACACATCCACCTGCCATACGTCCACATGACATACGTCCACATGACATACGTCCACATGACATACGTCCACATGACATACATCCACCTGCCATACATCCACATGCCATACATCCACATGCCACACATCCACATGACATACATCCACATGCCATACATCCACATGCCATACATCCACATGCCATACGTCCACATGCCACACGTCCACATGACACACATCCACATGCCACACATCCACCTGCCATACGTCCACATGACATACGTCCACATGACATACGTCCACATGACATACGTCCACATGCCATACATCCACATGACATACATCCACATGCCATACATCCACATGCCATACATCCACATGCCATACATCCACATGCCATACATCCACATGACATACATCCACATGCCACACATCCACCTGCCATACATCCACCTGCCACACGTCCACATGCCATACATCCACATGTAGAAATTGATAATGTAAACAAATGCGTGTGGCACACTGGACATGGACATCTGCTTCACAAATAACAAATAATAACAAACTCCAGCATTTACAAAACCCCAGGAAACTGACACTTACAGCAGCCCAGACAGCATTTTAATGCTGCAGCCATTTAAATGGCAGCAAACCTGAGCTTCACCAGACACAGATCACTGATCTCCAAGAAACTACATAATATTTCTGTGCAAATCCATTTTTAGTGAATTATGAATGTAATATACACAATAAGATATTATTTAATGAGGATGTGAACAAGCCCACATTTCATACCAGATGAAGCCACTGAAAGGCTCAGAGCAGACAGACATACAGAAACACAGACAGTCTGAATGTGCTCTTTGAAGTGGGAGACACAGAAAATATGCAGAAAATAAGCCTGGGATGACTTAAAGCTGATTAATAAACAGTGATGTTGCACCACAGTGACTGTATGGCTGTGGCTAGGTGGAAGGAAGGGATGTCGTCTACATCAGTGTGGCGGTGAAAGTACGGGGTCTGTACTGACAGCATTTTAAAACCTCAGAGAGACTGAGCTGAAGGGGCTCTGCATCGGGAAGGGTTAGGGTTAGGGTTAGGGTCAGGGTTAGGGTTAGGGTTAGGGTTAGGGTTAGGGTTAGGGTTAGGGTTAGGGTTAGGGTTAGGGTTAGGGTTAGGGTTAGGGTTAGGGTTAGGGTTAGGGTTAGGGTTAGGGTTAGGGTTAGGGTTAGGGTTAGGGTTAGGGTTAGGGTTAGGGTTAGGGTTAGGGTCAGGGTTAGGGTTAGGGTTAGGGTTAGGGTTAGGGTTAGGGTTAGGGTTAGGGTTAGGGTTAGGGTTAGGGTTAGGGTCAGGGTTTGGGTCAGGGTTAGGGTTTTTCCTCTTTCACCTGAGCCCAGCCCTCTTTATTGGCAGTTGAGTGTTTGTGTTACCTGAGTTAGTGTGTTACCTGAGCGTGTCCGCGCCCTGCTGTCCTCGACAGCAAGAGGGCATGTGTCGCTCTGGGTGCTGTCCCGTGGGGAATTGCTTGGGGACTTGCCAAAGGAAGGTGATTCGCCGGTGGCATCAGGGTTCGATTCACTGGGCAGGTCAGGGTTTGGGTTGTGCTTCTTCTTCTTCTTGGGGAGCTTCTGCTTCGCCATGGCCAGCGAGTAGTACATCCCAAAGTTATTGACAATGACGGGCACGGGCATGGCGATTGTTAGCACACCCGCTAACGCACACAGCGCCCCCACCATCATGCCCAGCCACGTCTGGGGGTACATGTCCCCGTACCCCAGCGTCGTCATGGTGACCACTGCCCACCAGAAGCTGATTGGAATGTTCTTGAAGTGGGTGTGGCTGATGCCTGTCGGGTCCTGGGGGCTGGCACCAATCCGCTCGGCGTAGTAGATCATGGTGGCGAAGATGAGCACACCCAGGGCGAGGAAGATGATGAGGAGGCAGAACTCGTTGACGCTGGCGCGGAGCGTGTGGCCCAGGACCCGCAGCCCCACAAAGTGGCGCGTCAGCTTGAAGATGCGCAGGATGCGCACAAACCGCACCACGCGCAGGAAGCCGAGCACGTCCGTGGCGGCCTTGGAGGACAGCCCCGTGAGGCCCAGCTCCAGGTAGAACGGCAGGATGGCCACGAAGTCGATGATGTTGAGCAGGTTCTTGATGAAGAGCAGCTTGTCCGGGCAGCACGCCACGCGCACCAGGAACTCCAGGGTGAACCAGACCACGCACACACCCTCCACCAGGAAGAGCACGGGCGTGGTCACCATCTCCACACTCTCCACCACTCTGGTGATGTTCCCAACCGTCTCATTCACTGTGAATGTCTGTATGTCATTGAATGCCTCATGCGTCTCCAGGCAGAAGGTAGTGATGGAGACAAGGATGAAGAAGAGGGAGACGAAGGCCACAACCTGTAAGAGACCAGCAGCAGAGTGAGAGCCTGTGGGAGGGGGACACACACCTCACAGCAAAAACAGCAACACACACTGCATTTATGTGTGTGCATTTTTAACATCGCTGCATTTATGTGTGTGCATTTATTACATCACTGCATTTATGTGTGTGCATTTATTACATCACTGCATTTATGTGTGTGCATTTATTACATCGCTGCATTTATGTGTGTGCATTTATTACATCACTGCATTTATGTGTGTGCATTTTTAACATCGCTGCATTTATGTGTGTGCATTTATTACATCACTGCATTTATGTGTGTGCATTTATTACATCACTGCATTTATGTGTGTGCATTTATTACATCACTGCATTTATGTGTGTGCATTTATTACATCACTGCATTTATGTGTGTGCATTTATTACATCACTGCATTTATGTGTGTGCATTTATTACATCACTGCATTTATGTGTGTGCATTTTTAACATCACTGCATTTATGTGTGTGCATTTATTACATCACTGCATTTATGTGTGTGCATTTATTACATCACTGCATTTATGTGTGTGCATTTTTAACATCACTGCATTTATGTGTGTGCATTTATTACATCACTGCATTTATGTGTGTGCATTTATTACATCACTGCATTTATGTGTGTGCATTTATTACATCGCTGCATTTATGTGTGTGCATTTATTACATCACTGCATTTATGTGTGTGCATTTATTACATCACTGCATTTATGTGTGTGCATTTATTACATCACTGCATTTATGTGTGTGCATTTATTACATCACTGCATTTATGTGTGTGCATTTATTACATCACTGCATTTATGTGTGTGCATTTATTACATCACTGCATTTATGTGTGTGCATTTAGTACATCGCTGCATTTATGTGTGTGCATTTTTAACATCGCTGCATTTATGTGTGTGCATTTTTAACATCGCAGCATTTATGTGTGTGCATTTATTACATCACTGCATTTATGTGTGTGCATTTTTAACATCACTGCATTTATGTGTGTGCATTTTTAATATCGCTGCATTTATGTGTGTGCATTTTTAACATCACTGCATTTATGTGTGTGCATTTATTACATCACTGCATTTATGTGTGTGCATTTATTACATCACTGCATTTATGTGTGTGCATTTATTACATCACTGCATTTATGTGTGTGCATTTTTAACATCACTGCATTTATGTGTGTGCATTTATTACATCACTGCATTTATGTGTGTGCATTTATTACATCACTGCATTTATGTGTGTGCATTTTTAACATCACTGCATTTATGTGTGTGCATTTTTAATATCGCTGCATTTATGTGTGTGCATTTTTAACATCACTGCATTTATGTGTGTGCATTTATTACATCACTGCATTTATGTGTGTGCATTTATTACATCACTGCATTTATGTGTGTGCATTTATTACATCACTGCATTTATGTGTGTGCATTTTTAACATCACTGCATTTATGTGTGTGCATTTATTACATCACTGCATTTATGTGTGTGCATTTATTACATCGCTGCATTTATGTGTGTGCATTTATTACATCACTGCATTTATGTGTGTGCATTTTTAACATCACTGCATTTATGTGTGTGCATTTTTAACATCACTGCATTTATGTGTGTGCATGTACTACATCACAGCTCATCCACCTCTTTCCCGAGCACAGCTCCCGATCAGAGCCAATCACAGCTCACCCCTCGGGGGCGGAGGACGGGGCTAATCAAAAAACAGACTTTTGCTCAAGGTGAATTCACAGGCGCTAATAGGTTCTCCCTTTCAAATGTAATGCTGACATGATGTGTGAATAAAAATATTGACATTCTGTTTACAGTGTTAGGAAGTGTAAAACCCTCTACACTAAGCCAAGCTGTCAGTTTATTTAACACAAAACCCCGCAGCACTAGCTAACTAACAAATTAATTATAATGCACTGAATGATTTCTTTCCCATGTTCATTCCAGTATTTTCCCGGGAATTATGTAGCATTGTGCTTTATTTCTTAGTCAATACTAGACTGAAGCACTTAGTGTCCAACGTGCAGTCTTTTACCGCTCCACCGCTGACTTCAGTAATGTAGGCACAATAGCATGAGCATTCAGTAACAATATACTCTTCAATTATGAGGATAAATGAGCTGAGAAACCACTGGGTTGTTCACAGAGAAAACTGAAATGCTTTGTGGTCGGATGTAGTTTTCCTCTCTGGCCGATGCAGCACTGGCCCTGAAACTGACTTTCAATTTTTACAGTTTCATAGAGGCCACTTCATTGCTTTTGGACATATAGCTCATGTACCACACAGAGGTGACTTCCATAGTTTCCTGTAATATGACAGTTTGAATTTGAAAAGTTAGTTATTTTCATGACAATTTCATTAAAAAGAAATCACAAAAAAGCCAAAAAGGCAACTAAATACAATCACAAAATCTGTGACCAAGGAAAAGCTGATGAAAGTTGAAACAGAAATGAAAATACAGAGCATGAGTATTTAATCACAGGTGCAGTGCTGAGCTAATCAACCTGTTTAGCAGCGTAAATCAGGCCTACAATTAGCATTCCACATGACTAGCAACGTCGCTTTATATGTATGGTAACAGTGCTCCACACTCCAAGTTACAATTTCCCATGTGTGGAAACAGTGTTTCACACACACAAAAACAGAAGGCAGACAGACACAGAGGACCTGCTGTGTATCCAGCAATCATTTATGTTTCAGATGCAAACTGTGGCACAGGTCTGTCAGGTTGGGTCCCATTCCAGCCCAGCCCCGTCCAGCCCTGCCCTGAGTTTTAATAGTAATTTTAAAGTGTTATTTCACTCTCTGTATTTGTGAGTGGAGTAAAGCTATGCTCCCTGACCTGGTCATACTGCCTCTGCACTGGGAATCAGGTAGCACACAAACACAGTAAGCTGCTCACCACACACAAACACGGTAAGCTGCTCACCACACAAACACGGTAAGCTGCTCACCACACACAAACACGGTAAGCTGCTCACCACACAAACACGGTAAGCTGCTCACCACAAAGCAAACACGGTAAGCTGCTCACCATACACAAACACGGTAAGCTTCTCCCCACAAAGCAAACACGGTGAGCTGCTCACCACACACAAACACGGTAAGCTGCTCACCACAAAGCAAACACGGTGAGCTGCTCACCATACACAAACACGGTAAGCTGCTCACCATACACAAACACGGTAAGCTGCTCACCACAAAGCAAACAGGTGAGCTGCTCACCATACACAAACACGGTGCGCTGCTCACCACACACAAACACAGTGAACTGCTCACCACAAAGCAAACACGGTGAGCTGCTCACCACACACAAACACGGTGAGCTGTTTACCACAAAGCGCTTTGTAGTTTCATTTGCTGTTTTATTTTGGCATCGGTCGTACTCAATAACACACAGTGGCCATTTGCTGGAATTTCACCCTTTAACTCCCTGTCTCCTTTGGCATCTTTTCCCTCCCACTGACCTGC